>SEYY01020470.1:0-5000 GCA_009176605.1 Armadillidium nasatum | reverse complement strand
AAAAAAAAAAAAAAATTTAAAAATTTTAAAAAAATTGTTTTTAGCTATTTTTATATTTATATATATATAATATATATATATATATAGTATATATATATATATATATATATATATATATATATATATATATATATATATATATATATATATATATATATATATATATATATATATATATGTATATAAGCTATCGAAAGTGGAACAACACTCATTAGTAATAACAGACGCTCGCATGTTAACCACACCTTCAAAAGCGGCAATTCGGCCGCTACTAAAATCGAGAATTACCAGAAAAGCTTTAAGACTAGTGTTAATGAATATCAAGAATTAAAAATATTAAGAAAGTTGGATTGTATCACAAAGATCAGATAAAATAGGTAGGTAAATTGGAAGATCGATATATGGTTTTGATTACGAGGGCAACTATACCTAAAAATTTGATTTCGATTATCGAGAAATCACGTACTGAAGAATTTTATTTACTCAATTACCGGGTGAGTCCAAATTATTCCTAAAGCTAGTCGATGTAGGGGTAAGAACAGCATATCCCAACCATGGTCCATGTGAAACCCCGGGGGACAACAAAAGCTTGGATTGGATTAATTATTATCATTAACTATCCTACAAATAAATATTTAATTTATTACATATGAGTATATGGGGGGTCCACATACGTAAAGCTAGGACTCAGGGGGGGGGGATACACAAGCAAAAAAAAAAAAGGTTGGGAACTCCTGGGTTAGAATGTCGAATTTTCACAACTATTTTAAAAGCCCTCGCCTCAATGTAACATTGTTCCTTAAGTCGATTTTGAGGGAAAGCTTTGTGATAAGTAAAGCTAGATAATATTGCATTGTTTCTTGTACAAAATTTCATTGCTATATTCCAAATTTCAGAAATCTTACAAAATTCTAAAGTGGTTATTGCATATCAGTATAAACTTCTCCTAATAAATAATAACGCAGAACTCTCGTAGTTGCCTTAAAGCTACAACGAAACTACAAGGTAGATGAAGAATATCTTAAAGCTCAGTAAAATGGATAAACTAATAGTATATTTTATAATAAATAGAATAAAAAAATTTCTCCTACCCAGGTCTCGAACCATGACTAACACAATTTATATAGATCACTAGCTCTACCTTTGAGGTACTCCGCTTAAAGGAAGACGGAAGTCTCCAAAGTTTACCTAATAATAAGTTACAGCATTCATGCCTTTTCGATTGAAAAAAAAAACTCTTTCCTAAATTCAACTCTTGTAGATGACGTCACATTTCTAAACTGCATTTCTAGTTATAACCGCAAGAGGACACTTTTTTTAAGTCTCCTAATAACCCACAAAAGTTTGTCATAATTAGAGGAACTGGAATTATTACAGCAAGATGTCACTTTTTTTAAGTCTCCTCATAACCAACAAACATTTGTCTTAATTAGAGGAACTGGTATATTTATTAGAGATACACATTACACCAGCGAGTGATGCTTAACTGAGCTAAACGTCAAAACTTTATTAGATATACGTTATTGTTAAAATTTTATTAGATATACGATTGTTAAAATGTTATTAGATATACGATTTGGAACGCCTCAAAAGAATATCTACGTAGGTTAATTGTCAGAGTCGGAGAGAATTCAAAATGTTGATATATTTTTCTTGCATGATTTAATTAAATAATTTAAGTATCACATAGCTCTCGTACGAAGTATTTTGAAATTTAATTTATATTTTGTATTCCTTCATTTTATATATATATATATATATATATATATATATATATATATATATATATATATATATATATATATATATATATATATATATATATATATATATATATATATATATATATATATATATATATATATATAGGTTTCAATATGTGAACAGCTGCTTCTGGAGCAGAAAAAAGAATATATTCAATCTTATTAAACCATCTGAGGTATGGTATATATATATATATATATATATATATATATATATATATATATATATATATATATATATATATATATATATATATATATATATATATATATATATATATATATATATATATATCCTGCTGTATGGATCGGAATGCTGGGCAATGAACACAGTGCATAAGAGCAGGTTGGAGGCGGCAGAAATGAGTGCTCAGGGTTATCAGAGGGATATCCCTGAGGGACAGAGTGAGAAGCGAAAGGATTAGAACGATTTGGGAGTTGAACCAGTCTTGGAGTGTGTGGAGAGAAATCAGTTGAGATGGTTCGGGCATGTGAGGAGAATGGAGGGGCCGGAGAGGTTGAGGAGGATTCTGGCTTGGAGGCCGGAAGGAAGGAGACCGGCGGGCAGACCTAGGAAGAGGTGGATGGAGTCAATTGCTGAAGCTGTGCAGAGAAGAGGAGCGACGATGGGAGAAGTGGAAGAGAATCGAACATTTGCTGACAGAGAGATCTGGAGAAGATTCACGCGACGCGGCACCTGAAAGGCCTTTGCCTAACAAGAAGGTTGTGATATATATATATATATATATATATATAATATATAATATATATATATATATATATATATATATATATATATATATATATATATATATATTAATATATTATATATATTATATATATATTAGGGATGGAGCGATACCAAAATTTTTACCGATAGCGATACCTAAAAATTCCCCGAAAATACCCGATACCTAAAAATATGCCGATACTTACCGATACCACTACCGATACTTTACTCGATACAAAATACCGATACCGATACGATACTTCACTCCATCCCTAATATATATATATATATATATATATATATATATATATATATATATATATATATATATATATATATATATATATATATATATTATATATATATATATATATAGTGTGTGTGTGTGTGTGTGTGTGTGCACGTGTAAGCATGTAGTAAGACTTTACATATAAACTTTAAAGGTTCTAAAATACGTCCAATAAATAATTTGATAAATTCTAGTCATTCAAAGCTTAATGAATAAATAATATGATGATAAATTATACGCATTTTCTGCCTAAACAGATTAAATACCTATAAAAATATTGCAATATGAAACTTAGTTCATTGGAACACGTAACTCAGTCATTGCAATCTTATTTCTCTGGAGAGTATCACGAGCGCTCGTTGCGTGTGAATGTAACGTGGTTCCCCCGCTCTGAAGTCGTGTTGGCCTGAAAGGCAGTGTTTTGTCTGCCTGGAGGGATGGGATATCCCCTCGTTGATGAGGTTTGCTCTCAAAAAAAAAAAAAATTCTTATTTCTGAATTGAGAATTCACAGATAACGCTTTAAAAGTTGCCCTAACTTACCTTCGTATTACAGCAGGTAAAATGGGTGCTTATATTCAGGTTTCAGAGGGAAAAAGAATGCTCCTACACGTAATGTTAGCCATGTATGAAGTTCCTCTTAAGTTGGCTTAAGGGCGTTACAAAGATGTTGGTTTTATGTGAAACCAAATGCACGACACCTCGTGCAAATGTACCTAAATGTAATTTAAAACTTGTACCTTCATTCCTATTCATTTTTATCGTTTCTATATTCTAATAACATTTAATTTTACTCTACAGATTGTCCTTTTCCGTTTAAACGACAGTATGGAGTTTGCACTTATGTTAGCAACGGTGTTTATTCATTTTACGAAGGCAGAGGAATATGTCATAGCCTGGAGGGATTTTTGGCTGAACCTATTCACAGAGATGAAATCGAATATTTAAATATGATAAAAGAAGCTGCAAAGGGTTTGTTGTATATATTTTTTATTATTGTTTTTTTCCGTTGAAAACACAAATTATATCTTTATTTCACTAGAATTAATGTGTTTTTTTATATAGTTTGAGAAACTTAACTAGCCAATTGCTAAGAAATAATTTGGCTTACCTTTTTTTTTTTTTTTTTAATTAGTTTCCTGATAAATAGGTCTACATATCGGTTATTTTCAGGGAAGTTTCAGGATTTATGAAAATTGTAGTATTTACTTTATATTTCAAAGATATTTTCATTTTGCCTTCTCTCTCTTTTCCAATTCTTATCTTGTTATGCGATATTTTTCTCCTTTTTCTTAATACAGCCATGCAAGTACGCATCTTTTCATTAAACTTTGTTAAAAACTGAAGATAGCCGTCTATCGTGGCTTAAAAGGTAGAGTGATTATCACGTGCTTGAGGGCGCCGTTCGATTCCATTTGGGGATCCTAGGCATATACTACATAGAAAAGTTCCTCTCCTCGAATAGGGAAATACCCGTGAGATGTGAGCTTTTATACTAAAACTTACACCGCAATCGAAACTTTTAGGCTTAAACGATAATTAAGATCGAAATATTCGGAGTGCTTTCAGAGATTGAAGATTGAATTGTCTCAATCTTAGAGGCGATCTTTAAATTTTGGAGTAACTTTATTAATTACAATGTGCAACAAATTTTTTCAAAAACATTTCCAATTCGGAATAGAAACACCTTTCTTACGTATTTTATTAAGCTGAATTCAAAAATAAAATAAAAATAGTCGATTAGCTAAAGTTTTAAAGATATGGTTTGTACTTTTTATGAACTATACGAATTTTATATGACAGAGGATTTTAGTTCAGTAATTAAATGATATATAACTTATACAATTGTAAATCAAAACTGGTGAGGGAACCCCATCTATCCTGCAGCATCCGTCTCAACATAAGCTACTCTGATATGGGCGCCGGAACATCAGAAGATGCAGATCGCCTCTAAAAATGGGACTTAAAATACACTAAAGGGTTCGATACCTTTTCATATATAGCGTGGGTATCCTGGCAAAATTGACCAGGTCAATTTTCCAAGTTTGTGTTAAATTACAATTTAAAGTTCGAAGTAGTACGAAAAATCAGGCTTTAATATTTCCTTCATATTGTAACGTTTTTCCTTTCTTGGTTATTTTATTTAAATCCTGATTTTTCGTACTACTTAGAACTTAAATTGTAATTTAACACAAACTTGGAAAATTGACTTGGTCAAT
>SEYY01020469.1:312500-333249 GCA_009176605.1 Armadillidium nasatum | reverse complement strand
GAGAGAGATAAAGAGGAGGGGGAAAAAGGGGAAGAAGATAGTGATGAGGAGGAAGAAGAAGAAGAAGAAGAAGAAGAAGAAGAAGAAGAAGAAGAAGAAGAAGAAGAAGAGGAAGAAGGAGAAGAAAACGAAGAAGAAGTAGATGAGGAGTTATTGCAGGTAGAATATGACAATGAAAGGAATGACAATTTTAGTGAAATTGAGGAGGTTCATCCTAATGATATTCGAAAAGGAAGAAATTATCGAATAAGACATGAGGATGAAGAGGGGTGGAGAAGAGTAAAAGTAATGAGTTTAGGAGGTAAAAGAGGTGGTAAATTTGATGGTACTTATAACGTTAAGGATTTAGACTCTGAGGAAGAGTTTTGGGCAGACTTGAGAGAATATGAAGTAGAGAAAGATAAAGGAGATCAAGGTGAAACATACTTTAGTGAAGGTAAGGTGGTTACCTTTAAGAGTCACGAAACTGATAAAATGGAGAAAATTAAAGAGGCAAAAAAGAAGGAAATTTCAAGTTGGAAAGAGAATAATGTTTTTGAAGAGATTGACAGATATAAAGAGAATAAGGTACTTAAAACAAGGTGGATAATTACTGAAAAGGAGAAGGAGGGAGATAAGATATGTAAAGCAAGATTAGTGGTGAAGGGTTTTATGGAGAAAGAATGTTTAGATGAAGAAGATTGTGAAGCACCCACTTTTTCAATAGAAGGGTTAAAAGTAATCTTGGCTATAATCAATATGAAGGATTGGCAGGTTAAAACTTTGGATGTGAAGACAGCATACTTGCAAGGAAAGGAAATGGAAAGAGAGGTAGTGATAAAACCTCCTGAAGAGGCTAATACCGTAAAATTATGGAAATTAAAGAAAACAGTTTATGGGTTGAAAGATGCAGCTAGAAAATGGTACGAGAGTTTGGTTGAAGTGTTAATAAAATTAGGAGGGAAAAGAAGTAAAATAGATAACACATTATTTAAATGGGAAGATGGTGGCATAGTTTATGGAATAATGGGGATTCATGTTGATGATCTAATTTATGGAGGAGATAAAATATTTGAGGAGAAAATTATATCGAAAATAAAGGAGGAGTTAAAGGTTGGAAGAGAAGAAAGCGGAGTTTTTCAAATATTTAGGAATTGAAATTGAACAAAAGGAAAAAGGAGAGATTTATATTAGTCAAAAGAGTTATTCAAGGAACAAATTAGTGATAAAGAAGGTAAACAAGAATAATAAGGATGAAAAGTTAAATGAAGAAGAGATGACAGAATATAGATCTTTGTTAGGAAAACTAAATTGGATGTCACAGAATACTCGTCCAGATCTTAGTTTTGATGTGAGTTTCTTTGGGAGGAATATGAAAGAGGCTAAAATGAAAGATTACGAAGAGCTAATTAAGGTAGCAGAGAGAGCAAAAAGAGAAGAAATTAAAATGAAAATTCCAAAATTAAAAGGAGGGAGAATGAGATTAGAAGTATATTCCGATGCTTCATTTGGCAATGTGAGCGAAGGAAGAACTCAGATAGGGTATTGTATTAGGATGAAGGACATGACAGGTAATTGTTGTCCTTTATTATGGAAGTCAAAAGTTGCGAAACGTGTGGTAAGCTCAACTTTGTCGGCTGAAACCTTGAGTATGGTGGAAGCTATAGAATGGGGGGAATATATTAAGTATTTATGGGAAGAATTGACAAATAAAAATACTTCTGATATCATTGACATTATAGCAATGACTGATTGTAAATCATTAAGGGATAGTATAAAATCTACAAAAGGTGTAAAGAATAGAATATTGAGAATAGAATTGGCAAATTTAAAAGAAAAAATGGAGAACAAGATAATAAAGTCAGTTGAATGGGTTAATTCTAGATTACAATTAGCAGATGGTCTTACAAAGAAAGATAATAGGAAAAATAGGTTGGAATTGAGAAAGGCATTAGGATGTGATTAGGGGGTAAAAAGAAGAAAGAGAAAATTATAAGATATCTGATTTATTTTCAGGTAAGTGTTTGTGGAATACTTTTCTTTATGTGGGGGCCATTGTTATTTTTCTAGGTAAGGGTTCCTTTTTTTTTAGAGAAGTTTATTTTATTTGTTTTTATTTTTAGGATTACAGACCAATTTAAGAATTAGTTTTTGACTTTGAGATAGTTAAGTAATCTCCTTATAAGTTAATTTAAGGTATAGATTAATAAAGTGAAGAAGAAAAAGTTAAGAGGAAGAAAATCGGATCGACTAAAGTGACTTATTTAAAGGAAGAAATTTTCATTAAAAGAATAAGGAAAATCAACTTTCAGTAACACTAATAATCTATCCTTTTCTTTTTTCTATCTTTTTTTCATCTTGGAAGTTGATTTGTTTCAAGTTGATCTTCGCTGTGTTAAAGGTTAGTACTTGATTTGCTTTTAAGATAGATTTTTAATTCATATTATATATATATATATATATATATATATATATATATATATATATATATATATATATATATATATATATATATATATATAATATATATATATATATATATATTAAAAAATTGACGTGGTTTTAAGTAGGTTTTAAGATATTTCAAAATCATATTTAAAAAATGAAACTTAGCAAAATCTTTTTCCGTAATGGTATGAACTTTCTTAAACTAAGTATTGACAAGTTTACTTACTGTAGCTAACAATCTACCAGCAGTCCACATTTGCAGTAAGTCTCCAACGTTAACTAAAATGGTATCTGGTATTGGATCATCATTTATCCATTTTCCATCTCGTCTCTTAACCTACAAGTAATACATTCTAGGAAGTAATTTTCTTTTATGTACGATAATTTTAAAATTTATATCAATGTAAAATAAAGTATTAATAAATTTTAAAATGAATTGATTCCTGAGAATAATTTATCTAAATTTAAGATCAGTTGTGATAGTTGAGATGAATCTTAAATATAATTTTGGATTTAAAAAAAATTTTTTTTTTTTTTTTTTTTAATGTATATTGTCAATCTAGATTATATATTCAATTTAATACACACCTCTAACACATTTTTATATTTAAAAATATTTAATATTAAACTACTCCCATTTCTCGAGCGTCAATTATCAAACAGAGTCGTTTGTGTGTTCAATTGATTATTGTGTAATATTTTAGTCTAGACACGAAAAAATCTCGAGTGAAAGAATATTTGTTCTAATCCTTACATTTTGTTCGAGATTGTCATTCTTTTTCATTTTTTATTCAATGTTTCTAATTTTTTAGTTTGAAAAATGTATTAATTTTTAGTTGATTAAAATATCTATTATATAATTTATCAATCTGCTAAAAGCTTAATTTTTTTATACATTACTGAAGTGGATATTTATTAAATATTTAATTAAAATAATCATGTTTGGTATCATTAATGGACAGTGAGAAATGTGACGTGCCGCAATGAATTAATATTAATTTGAAAATCTATAAAAAAAACATTCTGACCTCAAGTCCCCCAATATCGTCTTGAAAGAGTAAAGTGAAAGTTCCATAATCTGTGTGTGCTCCACACCTGATAAGTCCATCTTTAGCATTTTCTGGTATTGGAGGATAATGTAAAATTCTCAGAAGCGTCCCATTGAGGGAAGAAAAAGGATTTTCATGTTTGTCCATTAATGTGCCATTAGGAAGCTCTGTCACCAAAAGAAAAAAAGATAAAATCATTATTTTTACAATGTATATGAAATTAAAGTAAATTTTACTGAATAATAAAATAACCTATATTTTATTCGTCACATTGAACGTTGACATATCTGACAAACAAAGGTTTTCAAACCTAATCCTACTTCCAAACATCTTAGCAGTTTATTGCTGAATTTAACTCCTTCCTCCATGACGTTTGCAATGACCTTTTTCAAATCTTTCACTTCGCTTGGGAAATCTCCATTTGGATTAGAAGCATCAAAACTCTCGCGAAGTTCGTGAATATCTTTCGAGATATGAAGTCTATGAAAACACATCAAACTGGATTAGTATATGAACTTAGAAAACACTACAGTTAAAATAATAAAAAACATTGAATAAAGACTAGTTTGCAGAGTCATGGAGTTGGTACCGAATCTCTAATTCTAACTTCAGTTTCTTGTGAATCTGATTCCGACCACGTAAGTTGCAGTAACAATTATTAAAAGAATTGTTATTTCTTTAAAACCGTGTTAATCGTCTGGCTATTTTTTAAAGCTCCCGTTCCCTAAGGCTTGTAATTGAAGTAGCTACGTGAGTTTTATGTTAAGAATAAAATTCAGTGACATGAAGCAAAAAAAAAAAAAAAAAAAAGTTAATAGACAATATGAACCTATTACAGGAAAAAAAAAAAAAAAAAAAAAAAAAAAAAAAATTTTAATATATATATATATATATATATATATATAATATATATATATATATATATATATATATATATATAATATATATATATATATATATATATATATAAGAAACATATACACACAAATACTGGTAACCCAAAGAGTAATCTTCACACCCAGATGCAACATTACATCCCTAACTTATCTGCCAAAAAATTTCACTTACAGAGCAAACGTATACCTTGAAACGCAGAGCAATAAAGTAAAAGATTTCAGTACTTTACTCTGGATACCATCCCTTCTTAAATAACCCCCCCCCCTCCCAAAAATATCTCTACAACCAGCCTGGATGACAAGACATTAACTACTGAACTGCTCGATCCCTGCTATCCCTAGAGGTCATCTGGCTTGTACCTCCCCAAGTGGCAAAATTCCTTTGTATATATATATATTATATATATATATATATATATATATATATATATATATATATATATATATATATATATATATATATATATATATATATATATATATATATATATATATATATATATATATATATAATAATAATAATAATAATAAAAATCCATAAAATATCGGAATAAAACTTCTATCTTGGTTGTTATAAGAACATAAGAATTAACCTGATATATAACAATTTCCGACAAGATAATTTAAGTATATTTATTTCTCTTGAAATATCAAAGTTCCTACACATGAATCTCGAAAATTTTGGAATTTACTTCAGTTTATTACAACTTTAGAGAAATTTTAATCAGTTGTAAAATATGCAAAATACCTACAACTCTCTGTCGATTGCAACATAGCCTTGCATGACTTCTAAATCCTTTTCATATTTAAGCTTTTCTTCTTCGGGAAGTGAGAAGAACTCTTGTCCAACCTTATGAATATTTTCAATCTATAATAATATATATATATATATATATATATATATATATATATATAATATATATATATATATATATATATAATATATATATATATATATATATATATATATATATAATATATATATATATATAAATTTATAACGTAGTACATTTAAGCAGTGGCGGCTCGTGTAAACTTGGCAAGGAGGGGCTGCAGTTTATATATATATATATATATATATATATATATATATATTATATATATATATATATAATTATATATATATATATATATAATATATATATATATATATATATATATATATATATATATATATATGTGTGTGTGTGTGTGTGTGTAAAATTTCAAAAACTTTTATTTTAAAAAAAATTTATTTTAAAAAAAGTGACATTGCCAGACGTACGATTCTTTCCAGCGTTATAAAAAAGTAAACTTTACTTACGTAATAAAATTATTATAAGATTTTTTTTTATTTCCCAATGTTTCTTACCTAATATTCGACAAGGATTCTAAAAATATAATCTTTTTTACGTACGTGAAATAGTTTTTAAAATATGTAGCTGGCTCAAACCGGTCTGGCCTATATATATATATATATATATATATATATATATATATATATATATATATATATATATATATATATATATATATATATATATATATATATATATTTTTTTTTCACCTCTGGTGGGGCAAAGGCCAGAGGCCTACCAATATTCCACCAGAGATAGGGGGAAAGTCGGGAACATGGTCTAATTAAGGCATATATATATATATATATATATATATATATATATATATATATATATATATATATATATATATATATATATATATATATATATATATATATATATATATATATATATATATATATATATATATCGAGCAAAAAAACAAATTCCTATAATTTTCCTTTCACAAGAAAAAAAAACATATCTCCACTTCATATGATACAATAAAAGACTGTTTTGTTAGGTCTGTTACTCTGTTTATATTATTTATGAAATTTAGGTAAAAGGACAAATCTGGCAACATTCAAATATTTTCAATATTAGAAAGTGATCTCCAAGTTGCCAAAAAAAATAGCTGAAGACAAACAGCAACTTCATAAAAGCTGTTATTGAAATTTTGCATTCTATTTTTGGTAAGTTGTCATATCTGTCTTATTATTTAAAAACTAACAATTTGGCTTAATTGAGGACTCCGATATTAGAGCCCATATTTTATATTATTGCGATGTGTAAAAAAAATATCGTACCCAAAATTTGCAGTTGCAAAATGCATTTAATAATTATTTTCTTTATTAATTTATTCTTTTTATGTGTAAAGTTGTTAAAAAATGAATTTAAATCACTTTTCTCTGATAAAAATTTCATACTTAAATCAAAATCCTACGCCTGGCATTTTTAATTTGAAGGGGCTGCAGCCCTGGAGCCCATATAGACGAGCCGCCACTGTATAATATATATATATATATATAATATATATATTATATATATATATATATATATATATATATATATATATATATATATATATATATATATATATATATATATATATATATATATATATATATATATATATGATGGAGCGAAGCTGAAAAATTGCGCAACCGTGGTTGTATTTTTCTTTTGCAACATCGGTTGCGGTTATTTTGCGGTTGTATACTTTTTTAACCAGCGGTTGCGAGCTTCGCAATCACACACACACACACACATATATATATTATAATATAATATATATATATATATATATATATATATATATATATATATATATATATATATATATATATATATATATATATATAGCAACCTTTTGAAAGCATTGAGGGGTCTCCTCTAAATTTCGTATCGTTAACTGTGAGAAGCTAAATTCGCACCCAACTCATGCAACTCAATTTGAGTCTTGCATAGTGACTCGCACCACTCCTCCTCTCTCTCTCTCTCTCTCTCTCTCTCTCTCTCTCCTCTCTCTCTCTCTCTATCTCTCTCTATCTATCTATCTATCTATCTATCTATCTATCTCTATCTATCTATCTCTATCTATCTATCTCTATCTATCTATCTATCTCTATCTATCTATCTCTATCTATCTATCTATCTATCTATCTATATCTATTATCTATCTATCTATCTATCTTCTCTCTATCTATATATATATATATATATATATATATAATATAAATATATATATAATATATATATATATATATATAAATATATATAATGGCTTAGGTGTAGAGTTTCTGACTTTCGATATATTTTTTATATCGATATTTTTATGTCGATATTTTATGATATTTTCCTGCCTATATTAGCCCTAGGCTACTATGTCGTGCAAACGTTCTTGTGTACGTTAGGTCTCTTTTACGGCAAATTCTTGTGTAGTTAGGCCTCTTTTTACGGCAATTTCGGTAGTTCAGGTTATGAAAGTCGAATTAGGTTCTGCTAGAAAAGTAAGTATATAATTGTGTCTATGTCTAGTAATAGTACCTCGTACCTCTGACAACTCTCTTGTTTACGATAGGCTTCTCCGATATTTTCGATATTTTTTAACAATATACTATATATATATATATATATATATATATATATAATATATTATAATATAATATATATATAATATATATATATATAAAATTTATAATTCCATTGCTCTACTGGCAGCTCCGTTACAGGAGCAAACAACCAAGTCAAGCAACGCCAACTGGGCACAACAACTGTTGCGACAAATAGCAATAGTAAGACAGGTTCCGCACGCCAGGACTCGAAACTGACAACAGCGTCGCCGTTAGACAGTAACATAAGGCTCTACCACTGAGCTAAAAAAAAAAAAACTGCGGTTGCAGTTGTAAAAAGTTAAGCGGTTGCTCCATCACACATCTGGGTGGTTGGATTCAACGCACATTCTATTTGAAGAAGTTCAATCTAGATCTTTTAGATTTCTCAATTCACTTTGCTCTCACTGAGTCTTTTGAATCTCTGGCCGTCGAGATGTTACATTACTCTCCATTTACTTTCGATAGTACAATGAACACACTTGTCGTATAATTCCTTCTTCGAGGATTTGTGCAACTCGTATGTCCACCATAGTATAAATGTATATACATTTATACTGTGTGTCCACTCGTTTTGAGTGATGTTAATAAATATGCAAAAAATTACAATAAAATCTTTCGAATAATATATATATATATATATATATATATATATATATATATATATATATATATATATATATATATATATAATCTGATACTACTGTAGGCGAGTGATGGATTCGACCTTTGATCTCGTTGCATTTTGCCTGAGTTGCGGTCGGGGGAGTCCTTTGGGATTGACGTCATAACTGTAGATCATGAGCTGTTCCAATGCGATTTCTTTTGAACCTTCAATGGACTAGTGGTTAAGCACAAGACTTACCATATTAAAGGTCGCTGTTTCTAGTTCAATAGCAGACATTAATTTTCTATATAGAAAGAGTAGATTATGGAAAGAGTTTGTGAGAGTTTTAGCAGACTTATATATATATAATATAATATATATATATATATATAATATTATAATATATATTATAATATATATATATATAATATAATATATATATATATATATATATATTAAGGGTGGTTAAATTGTATGGGCCGATGTTGAATGTGAACCACACCTAAACGTCAATTTACTGCATTTCATTTGACTTTTCAATTTCAGACTTACTCAATTTGAACCATGGAAAGATACACAATGGAGCAACGTTAAAGTTATTCAATTATGAAAATGGGTTCAAATCAAAATGCATATCGTTTGTGATTTTTGGTCAATTTTCGTCCAAATGTGCGTACAATTAAAAATGAAAAAATTTGAGCAAACCGGGTCTGTAGGTGATTTGAAAAGACCAGTGCATTCTCGTACAGCTCGTACTGCAGAAAATATTGCTGCTGTTATAGTGTGGCTGAGGAGCCATCCACTTACTCGTATCGTGAACAATCGCTCGTCGTTGATGAACATTATGCATAAAGACTTGCATTTAAACGCTTACAAGGTGCAATTGACTCAAGAACTAAAGCCTCTTGACCATACAAAACGTCGTCAATGGTCAGAATGGTGGCAAGAAATGGCAACAGTGGATGATCAATTTTCGAGGAAAATCATCTTCAGTGATGAGGCACATTTTCACCTCAGTGGATTCGTCAATAAGCAGAATTGCCGCATTTGGGCGAATGCTAATCCAAGAGTGATTGTCGAAAAACCAATGCACCCACAAAGAGTGACTGTTTGGTGTGGTTTATGGGCTGGCGGCATCATCGGGCCGTATTTTTTCCAAAATGAGGCCGGTCAGGCAGTTACTGTGAATGGTGTTCGCTATCGTGAGATGATAACGAACTTTTTATGGCACGAATTGGAAGGTATGGATGTGGACGATATGTGGTTTCAACAGGACGGTGCCACTTGCCACACAGCTAACGAAACAATGGCTATTTTGCGCGACAAATTCAATGGCCGTGTTATTTCACGTGGTGGCGATGTCAATTGGCCGCCAAGATCATGTGATTTGACACCGTTGGACTTCTTTCTTTGGGGTTATTTGAAAGAAAAGGTGTACGTCGATAAGCCAGCAACAATTCAAGAGCTAAAGGATGAGATAATTCGGCACATTAACGGCATAGAACCCCAATTATGCCTCAGCGTCATCGAAAATTTGGACCATCGGATGGAAGGTGTGCGCCGAGGTCGCGGCGGCCATTTGCCGATATTTTTTTCCATACATAATTGAACCATACATATTATCATAATAAAAAGAAATGACAATAAATTCCTAAGTAATTTGTGTTTTATTCAAAATCAACATCGGCCCTTAAATTTAACCACCCTTATTATATTATATATATATATATATATATATATATATATATATATATATATATATAATATATATATATATATTACACATCACCACCACTCACGGGCAAAGCCCTATTCAAGGAGGGGGTGTTAAAAGAATAAAATTGAAAGTAAATAGAGTACAAAATCCAGAAAATAAAAAAACCACCCCTACAGTACCCACCTAACGCAAATTTCTCAGGTGGGCGCAGACGCGGGCTTTAAAGAAATTGAGATTAAATGCAGAGGGAAATACAGAAGATGGAAGAGAGTTCCACAAAGACAGAGGTGGCAGGAAAGAAAAGGCACCACAGCGGACAAGCCTGGAGTTGCCTATGTCCACGCAAAATTGATGCGCGACATTGCACCCCTTGTGCTGCGAGGACGCCGTAAAGGTGGAGGTACACGGGTGGATAGTTCCCTCGAGCATTTGCCACTGTAGTACCTATAGAAAAGTGACAAGGCACCAACATCACGTCGCAAAGATAAAGAATCAAGAGAATTAGAAAAGAGCGGGACAGTTTATAAGTCTTTTAGCCTTTGACTCAACCCTATCCAAAAGACGGGTGAAACCTGAGCCACCCCAGATATGAGAGCAGTACTCCATACAAGGGCGGATGAGACCCTTGTATAATTGGAGTAACTGCGAGGAAGAAAAAAATTCCCGCAGTCTAAAAAGAACTCCCAGCTTCTTTGAGGCCGCCCTAGCAACCATTGTGATATGAGGTTTCCAAGACATTTTTTGTTTATGTGAAGGCCAAGGATGTTTATTGTCAACAGGAGAGACGGGAGAACCATCGAAAGAGATAGAAAAGTTAGGAGGTGTCTTTGAGAGAGAGATTTCTAGAAGTTGAGTTTTTAAAGAGTTGAATTTCACAAGGTTGAGACGACCCCACTGGGAAATTCTATCCAGATCTGCAAGAATGGAATCGGAAAGATGTAGACGAGAGGCAACTCTAGATGCAAAGGAAGGAGCAGATTTGAAATGAGTAGAAGAATGGAGGGTTGAGTCATCGGCATATGAATGTATAGGGTTAGATGAACAGCTGAGAAGATCATTAATGACAGAAGAATGAGGAACACCACTGTTGACAGGAAAGGAAGAAGAAGTCGCTCCATCAACAACAGCCGAAATGGAACGATTAGAAAGAAAACTAGACATAAGTAAGCAAAGAGAAGGAGGAAACCCAAAGGAGGGGAGCTTGGAAAGCAGTGACGCATGCCATATCCGGTCAAACGCCTTAGATATGTCAAGCGCCACCACGCAAGTCTCCCCATGGTCCCTAAGGGCAGAAGACCATAGATCTGTGAGATAGGAAAGTATATCACCAGTAGACCGATACTATATATATATTATATATATATATATATATATATATATATATATATATATATATATATATATATATATATATATATATATATATATATATATATATATATATATATATTACTTACCAATTTCCGTGGTATTCCATGATTTTTTAAGTAGACAAATCCGATTTCGGCAAAAGCCGAAACAATATTTTGACAAATTTTTTTCTCTTCTTCGAATTCGTCTTCATTGAAAGTTCCATTAGCTGTATTTATTATTATTATTATTATTATTATTATTATTATTATTATTATTATTATTATTATTAATTATTATTACTATTAAATTATTACATACTAACCTAACAATACTTACCTAGTAAAGCAAAATCAATACATGGAATATCCTTCATTTTAAAATGGCTTTACAGGAAAATTAATTAATTTGTTGGTTTTTCAGTTTAGCGTTTTCACTATGCTTTTGTGTTCGAAAAATCACGTGATGCAAATTTTAAGCTTCGATAATTTGAAATTGATTTTTAATTTTTTTTTTTTTTTTTTAAAGCTTTTTTTTTTTTTTTTTTTTTTTTTTTTTTTTTTATTTTATTTATATTTATTATATATATATATATATATATATATATATATATATATATATATATATATATATAATATATATATATATATATATATATATATATATATATATATATATATATATATATATATATATATATATATTAGATTCGTGCATTCAGGGTATGCTAGGTAAACACCGCTTATCCAATGCAACTGATGGTACCTGATGCAACTGACCATTTCTTCAGTTGAATTTATAAATACGCTTTTTTTTTTTTTTCATTGTAAAAATGAGATGCATAAAAGAGCTTCGTAAGCGCCTCTTGATCTTCATAAAATGGCTCAATTTTACTCTGTCGTGCACGCGCGAATAAGAGCTTTTTTTTTTTTTTTGCCAGAAATCCACCACGTATTAATGGGAAGTTATAAGCGGCAAGCTTGCCGCTTTCTCTTCAGTTATGATTTATACGATTGGCGTGTTTATTGTTTTGTTCATTTAAATTTTTATATATATTATATATATATATATATATATATATATATATATATATATATATATATATATATATATATATATATATATATATATATATATATATATATATATCGGTGGACGATATAAATATCGTTGTCTTCTGTGCACAGGGAAGATCATTCGAGGGAGTGCTTCAGTGTGGTGCAGCAACTGCTAGTCCTGGTTCCAACAAAGACTCACAGACTTTCCATCAATTCACCACAATCTCCCTCACCTGAACATGTCCCAGCTGCCAACCTCCATCACTAAACCCTGCTGCTGTGATGCTCCATTTTCAAATTAAAATCAAATCATCATTCTGAAGTAACATCAGTGGTACAAGTAATGAATGTAAGGAACTTATGAAACTTACAAGAATTAAAGCATCCAAACAACATGCAGCCGTTGCAACATTACTTTTGTCCGCTAGATTCCCACTGGAGAGAGGTGAGGTAGCAAATAAGAAGAATGAGCGATATGCAAGATGTCCATTCCATATTCTTTCATTTCAAAACAAATCAGCTAACCTTGGTTTAATTTGCTTGTACTCGTGCTTTCCGTCGCAGAGAAACTACCTTCAAGAATTGCCGTGGTCTTCAGGCTCCAGATACTCATACAGCTTATATTTCATCCCAGAATCATACAAAATCTGATCTTCGTGACCTAAAAACTCTTTTAACCGTAGAATATGCGATGAACTTTCTAGTTTCTGTTCCTCATCTTCCTGTCATTTTGCTAAAAACGTCAACTCTAGTTTTGCTTCTGCCTCATTCCCTCCCTCTTCTATATCTTCAGACGGCAGCATAACCGCCGTTTTTCCTTCTATTAAATCTTCTCTTCTCTCAAACCTTTGCCTCTAATTCAACCTCAGATTGTTCATGAGGTATTTCTTCTTCTCCACTACCCCTCATATTCATTTATGACAAATTGTAATTTCTTTTTAAATACATTATTTCTGTTCTCCCTAAGCTTAGCGCAAAGAAGGCTGCGTTCCTGGTGGTATCACTCCTATGGTTCTTAAAGTTTATTCTTTCGAGTTTACATCCTGCTTTGGTAAACTATTTTGTCTTTTTTCACTTCGACCTTCTCTTTCTGCTGGAAACGCTCAAACATTCAGCTTGTGCTAAAGAGGTGATCCCTTTGATCCCTGTAACTATGGACCTGTTGGTTTAACTTCCGTTCCTTCTACGGTTTTCGAATTTATCTTAAAAGGAAGATTTGGAAACATCTCTATTTATCTAATCTTTTCTCTTATCCCCAGAATAGTTTCCATTATGACCCCGCTTTACTGGTGATCTTTCTCTGTAGACTTCTCTCTAATTTACGTTCTGGTCGTACTATAGTAGCTGTTGCAGACGGCCATCTTTTATACTTTAAATCTATTAATAGTGGTATTTCTTAGGATTTTATTCATTCCAGTTCTTTTTCTACTCTTCATTAATGACCTTCTCTCTATTACTTCATAATCTGTCCATTCTTATGCCAATGACAACTATTTCAATATTCCTTTCATTTTGAAAGACATCCAACCCAACAGCTATTAACCGACTCTGAGAGAAAGTAACATCTGAACTTTTTCGCATTTCAAACTGGGGCTTAGAAAGCATGGTTGTTTCTCAATGATTTAAAACCTCATTTCCTTCATATTTCTCCTATACGTAATCTTCTAAACAGCTACAACGTATTTGGAAACATTTTCTACGATAATAATATAACTTGTGTTTTCTATTACCGTAATCTTTATTGGAGGAATCACATTATTTATCTGTCTATATAAGCTTCTAATAGGTTGAATGTTCTATGGTGCCTTCAGAATTTCTTCATGCCACCCCAGTTGTTCACTCTATATAGAGGTGTCGTTCTCCCCTATATGGAGTTTGATTCTTACACCTGGGGTGGTTCCACTCACAAAACTGTATTGGAAAGTGTAAAGTCTAGGGCTTTTTCGTATTATTAACCGATTCGCTATTACTAGCTCTCCCCAGTCTCTTTATACCAGTCGAATTGTTGCCACACTTTCTCTATACAATATCTATTACAACGGATACTGTTTTTCCGTTCACATGTCACATATATGTCTCATTGAGAAGTCTTCATATGACTCATTGCTCTCTACACTCTCTCATTCCTTCTCAGTTGAATTCTCTGACCTAAGACATAACCCTATGCTCAGTTTTAAATGTACACATCCAGTAAAGTCCGAACATGCATTCCCTTTATCCATTTTTCTAACTTCCTTTGACCTTCACACTTTCAAACTCCTTGAACTGAGACATGTCGGACTTTAATTTGACCTTGCTTTCGATAATTTTCCAACACAGAATTTGGTAGGCCTTCGGTATTTATACACCAAAAAATTATATATATTAGCAAAAGATATTCAACTTCATATGATATGCTTCTATTTATAGATTATTTGTAATATATATATATATATATATATATTATATTATACATATATATATATATATATATATATATATATATATATATATATATATATATATATATATATATATATATATATATATATATATATATATATATATATATATATATATATATATATATATATATATATATATATATATATATATATATATATATATATATATATATATATATATATATATATATATATATATATATATATATATATATATATATATATATATATATATATATATATATATATATATATATATATATATATATATATATATATATATATATATATATATATATATATATATATATATACTAGGGATGGAGCGATACCAAAATTTTTACCGATACCGATACCCTAAAAATACCGATACCGATACCGATACCGATACCGGTATCGGAAAATATGCCGATACTACTACCGATACCGATACTTTACTCTTATCCAAAAATTTTGCCGATACCGATACCGATACTGAAAAGGCCGATACCGATACCGATACCGATACCGGTATCGGAAAATATGCCGATACTTGCCGATACCGATACCGATACCGATACTTCATCCATCCCTATATATATATATATATATATATATATATATATATATATATATATATATATATATATATATATATATATATATATATATATATATATATATATATATATATATATATATATATATATATATGAATACACTTTCACTGTAATAGCAATTAAAGATATAACTAAACATATTTCTGGGAAAGACTTCTTTGTACAGAGGAATTCTCTTTCTAATATTTGCATTATCTGCTGCTCAACAAATGATAAAAAAACATTTCTTATTATTATTACTATTATTATTTTTTTTTTTTTTTTTTTTTTTTTTTTTTTTTTTTTTTTTTTTTTTTTTTTATTATATTTATATATTATATATATATATATATATATATATATATATATATATATATATATATATATATATATATATATATATATATATATATATATATATATATATATATATATATATATATAATATATATATATATATATATCCTCAGGCGGGAAAAGGCCAGAGGCCTACCAAATTCCACCGGAGTTGGAAAAATCTTATTCTGATCGAAGAAGGCCAACATGTCCAGATACACGGCGTTTGAAAGTATGAAAGTCAAAGGAAGTTGGGAAAACAGATAAAGGAGTGTGTTCCAGACTTTACCAGTAGAGTATATATAAGATTGAGCATAGCGGTTAAGTCTGGCGTTAGAGAGTTGGACAGAGAAAGGATGAGACTGTGTAGAAAGGCGTGTCGCACCAGCTCTTCTCAATGGAGGAGGTATGCGACGAGATAGTTCAGAAGAGCAGTGTCCGTTTTAATAGCAATAGTAAAGAGAGAGTGACACAACAATTCGATGAGAAGAAAGAGATTCGAGAGTTAGTAAAAGCAGGAGAGTTGATGAGACGAAAAGCCCTACACTCCACCTTCTCAAGGAGAGATGTATGAGCGGAACCACCCCATGTGCAACGCATACTTCATACAAGGGCGAACAACACCCCTATTCAGAACAAGCAACTGGGGTGGCGGGAAGTAATTCTGAAGGCGCCTCAGAACTCCCAACCTCTTAGAAGCTTGTTTAGAAAGAGAAGTAATGGGATCTTTCCAAGAAAGATCACGAGAAAAGGAAACACCAAGAATATTAAGGACAGATGAAGGTTTGAGTTGTGTGTTTTCGAAGAAGACATCATAACTTTGTGGAAGATTGTGTCGAGTGGAGAGATGGAGGAACTGAGTTTTTGAGGAATTAAAACCAACCATGTTTTCTTTGCCCCAATTTGAAATACGTGAAAGATCAGAGGTTAGTTACTCCAAGGCTACCCTTCTCGAGTCTATCAACTGCTGTTGGGTGAGACGCTTTTCGAACTGGAAGAAGTAATGAAGGGTGGAGTCATCAGCATAGGAGTGGATAGGAGATGAGGTAAGAGAGAAGGTCATTAACGAAAAGCAGAAAAAGTGTTGGGGATAGGACAGAACAATGAGTAACACCACTATCAATAGATTTAAAGGAAGAACGGTGGCCGTCTAAATCTAACGAAAAAGCTGCTATAGAACGACCAGAAAGGAAATTAGTAAGAAGATCACAGAGAGAAGTATAGATACCGAAAGAAAGAAGTTTAGAAATCAAAGCTTTGTGCTAGACTCTATCGAAGGCTTTCGATATGTCTAGCGCGACAACAAAAGATTCACCGAAATGCCGAAGAATGGAGGACCAACAGTCAGAGAAAAGAGAAAGGAAATCACCAGTAGAGCGTTTCTTACGAAAGCCATACTGGCGATCAGAGATAAAATTAGAAGAATTGAGATGTTTCCAAATCTTCCTGTTAAGGATAGATTCGAAAATTTTAGAGAGAACGGAGGTCAAAGAAATAGGACGATAGTTAGAGGGTTGAGAGGGGTCTCCTTCTTCTGCACAGGCATAATGAGCGCACGTTTCTAGCAAGAAGGGATGGTTGAAGTAGAGAGACAAAAACGAAACAGTTTACCGAGGCAGGGTGCAAGCTCGGAAGCAAGAACCACAGGAGGAATACCATAGGGACCATACGCCTTCTTAGTATTAAGCTCAGAGAGAGCAGAAATGACATCTTTAGAAGAAATTCTAATTTTAGGCATAATTGAGTTAGAGGGGATTGAAGGAGGAGGAATTGTCTAAGGTTAAATTAGAGGCAAAAGTTTGAGAGAAGGGTTCAGCTTTATAAGAATGTAAAACAGCAGTTCTGCCGTCGGAAGATATTAAAGGAGAGAAAGAGGAAGAAACAAAGTTAGAGTTGACATTTTTTGCAAAATGCCAGAAAGAACGTGAAGAAGAGGAACCAGAAAGATTATTGCCTTTTCTACGGAGAAAGGAGTTTTTAGTGTTACGAAGGATAGATTTTGCACGATTCCGGGATGAAATATAAGTTGCATGAGTTTCGGGAGTTTGAAGACGATGGTAATCCTTGAAGGCAACATCCCTGCGGCGGATAGCACGAGAAAAAGAAGAGTTAAACCAAGGTTTTTTAGGTTTAGTAGAAGGGAAAGAAAATGAAATGTACCCTTCCATACCAGAGAGAATCACCTCGGTAATGCGTTCTGCACACTCCGAAGGACCATCCCACGGAAGAAATAATCATTCCACGGGAAATCGAAGAAGTACAACCGCAAGTCCGACCAGCTTGCGGCACCGAAATGCCACAAACGTTTCCTTTCAATAGAAGGGAGTCTTTCTTTCTTTGAAGAGATAGAAGAGGATACAGAGATAAGGTGATCAGATGAACCCAGAGGAGGAAAGAGTATAACAGTATAAGGAGAAGGATTAGAAGTTAGGAAAAGGTCTAGAATGTTGGGTTCATCTCCAAGACGATCAGGTCTATGAGTAGGGAGCTGCACTAACTGCTCAAGGTCGTTTTAGATAGCAAAATGGAAGGCACGTTCACCAACTGTTTCATGACAACTAGAAAAAAGCCACTGGCGGTGGTGAACATTGAAATCACCTAATATGATGATTTCAGAGAAAGGAGAAGAAGAGAGAATGTGCTCTATTTTGGAGTTTAAATATCGAAGAATTTAGGATAGTCTGTTGAATTAGGAGATAGATAAACAGAACAAATGAATTTAGTCGTAGAATGGCAAGAGAGCCTGGGTCATAAGGTGTAAAATTCGAAAGACCCCCAATTAAAGGCACGAGAACAAAGGACATCGTTGCGCACGTATGCACAACAACCGCCTTTAGCTGAAAATTAAGGATGGAGAAAATAGGAGGAAACAGAATAGGGTTTGCTATCAGAACGCTCAAACATCTGAGTTTCGGTCAAGAATAAGAGGTGAGGTCTAGAAGAAGAGAGGTGATGTTCAACAAAGTGGAAATTGGAGTGCAGACCGCGAATGTTGCAGAAATTAATGAATAAAATAGACCCTGCATCAGGACAAGCCGGCCGCAGAGTCCTGGTGGCCTCAACCCCATCACCGGATGCCAACAACTCCCAAGTGGTAACGGGGGGAAAGGGCTATTTTTGAAAGCCGCCCCCAGGGGCTTCTCCGAGGCTACAGAAGTTGACGCCATTATTGTTTTTTTTTTTTTATATTATATATATATATATATATAATATATATATATATATATATATATATATATATATATATATATATATATATATATATATATATATATATATATATATATATATATATATATATATATATATATATATATATATATATATATATATATATATATATATATATATATATATATATATATATATATATATATATATATAATGAGGCTATTTTTTTTTTAATAAAATGAAAACGCGAAATAATCACGTGACCTTTGAAATCTGAAAATTCTGTTGTTTTGGAAGGATTTTCTTATTTTTTCTTATTTTTTGTGCCAAAGTAATCCTATTTCCATAAAAAAGTAAAAAAATATTATCGAAATTCTCTAATTTACATTCAGAAGAACACGGAACCTATGCAATATAATATATATATATATATATATATATATATATATATATATATATATATATATATATATATATATATATATATATATATATATATATATATATATATATATATATATATATATATAATGAAAAGGAAGAAGCCTCCATATGGTTCACCAAAGTTGGTGGAACATGTTTCTTAATTAGATAATATATAGGCTGAACTGATCTGATACATTCAATGGAAATGGGAAAACGTCGGGTGGGAAATATCAGAGGCTGGACCTTGTGTAAATATTCCTATTCCATTTTTAGAAACGTTTCTTACCTTACCTAATCTAACGTACTGAAATTTAATGTAATCTAACGTAGCCTAATTTACAATAACCAAAAACATTTTAAAATAAAGAATCAAACGTCCTTTTCTTGGGAGCATCTTGTAAACAAGGACCCAGAAGCCTACATTAAATTTACTACAGTGGTGGAGAATTAAATGTCGTTTGTCTCTGTACTAAATATTAGAAGAATATGAGTAAGAGAAAATACTCAGAAGGAGGAAGAGTGCTTAAGGTTTGCCAATAGAGAGCTGAATTGAATGATAGTATTTTCTAAGTCTGAGATCTGTTCAGAGAAGCTATAAATCTGAGAAAGCTAACTGGGCATTAATAACACTTCCCCTCCTCCCCATTTTTTGAAGAGTTCTTCGCCTGCATGGTTCAAATCCTAGATGTCTAATTACACCTTTCAAGTATCACAAGAACCATCACCGTAACAAAGTTTTATCATACTTAGGCGTTCTCCCTTGCGACTTGATATCCAAATTGCCGCAAAATAATGTAGATTCACAGGTGATCATAATTAAGCAGAAACATTTTCCAGATTGGATCACTTTCGCTATGTATAATCTTGAGTATGGTCAATTATATCACCAAAATAATGTAGTAGTAGTGATTTGGGATCCCTGTCATAACTTTTAAATGTGGTTGTTCACTTATTTATTTAATTTTATTATTATATTTTGAATTCGAATTTAATTTTTATATATTTATAATCAATTTAAATTACGAAATTAAATTTAGCTTTCAACAACAATATGTAATCACAAATTTTATTTTATTTCACCAACAACAACAACAAGTGGTGCCAGATATAGATAAAAAAATAAAATATATAAAAAATTAATTGCAGCTATACAATAAAGAATTTATACAATTCCTTCAAGTAAACTTTTTTACAGCTCTTGAGTTTGTGCAAAAGGTGGACTAAAAGATTTTGCTTTTCCACTATGGGAAATTTCAGACC
>SEYY01020469.1:300000-310000 GCA_009176605.1 Armadillidium nasatum | reverse complement strand
TGTTTTCTTTAAAATTTAAAATTTAAATCAGTTGTATTTTCGTTCTTTTTATATATAAAAAATTTAAAATTTTTTTTTTAAAAATTATAATTTAAATAACTTACTTAATAAAGCTATCTAATTAACTAATTATATTTACTTATTTCCAAGATTTAATTATTAATTATTAATAGATGAAAAAACTTACTAATAAAAAGACTTGAAACTAAAAAAAAAATCAATAAAATAAAAAAAATTTTTTTATTTTTTTTAATTTGATTCATAAAAAAAAAAAAAAAAAAAAAAAAAAAAAAAAAAATCAAAAAATCCCCAACCCTATTTTTAATCCATAAAGTGTGTCGTTATTAACCAAATTATGTTGCATGTATTACCAATTGAAAATAGTTTCCAAATGTCGCTATTTCATATATTTTTATTTTAAATTTAATCCTATGTATTCTGAATTATTAATTTCGATATTAATTATAAATTAATTTAATTCATTACAGAAATTGTTTTATTTTTTATTTATTTATTTCAGCGAAATTATTACACGCGACGGAGGAGTTAAAAATAAAAAAATATTAAAAAACAAAAGAAAAAAAATCGAGACAAGGTCATGCATTGTCTGTTAAAAATGCTTCCCATTACTCTTTTAGAAGTTGAGAAGTTACGTGCTTTTTAATTATTCTTGTGTTCGACATTGTGTGTGTGTGTTTTTATATATATATATATATATATATATATATATATATATATATATATATATATATATATATATATATATATATATATATATATATATATATATATATATATATATATATATATATATATATATATATATATATATATATATATATATATATATATATATATATATATAAAGAAAGCAAGAAAAACTCATCCTCTCCTCTCCGTGGGGGGGGGGGGTCGAACTGCTTTTTTTGTTTCAGAATCGAAATGTCCTTCGTCATAACCACTGCACCATCCTAGTCACATTATCTGTAGCTTCACGGTCACCATATCTTATTTTATAGACGTGAGTAGTATAGGACGCACTTTCGGCAGAGGCCTAACGGGATTTTGATTTGCAATGCAAATCACTCCCCTCAAATTGACCTCACGCTCTCTTTCCTGACACCATTTTTGGGGGTTCAACCCATTGAAATTGGCCTCAATTCTGGGGAAGGGGTCCCCGTTAACCCCCAAAAATGGTATCAGTAAGTTGCCTGAGTTTTCAAAATCGCTGCGTTCACCTCACTTTCTTTCCTGACCATTTTCTTTGCGGTTCAGTCCGGCTGAAATTGGTTCGAATCTGGGGGTCCGGGGATCTGCGTGGGTCCGTGAACCGACAGAGAAAATGTCAGGAAGGTCCATGAGAATGCAGGATTGCACGCAAATGCAGAAAAGACAGTTAGGGACAAGTTGCCAGATTTAGCTACCTCGAAAAAATATCGCATCTGCCGAAAGTGCGTCCTATACTACTGACGTATCAACGATCATTCATATAACTTTCCCCTGTCAGCTCTTTCCGGATAGCAGCTTGCAAACACAGTAACTGTATAGAAATTAATTTTATTAATCTTACATTCCCACCATACTACTTGACACTTTGTAGAAGCATTCCGAGCTCTCATAACGTGTGAACATGTTTCACTCACTCTGAACTCGTGTTGGCCTGAAGTGCAGTATTTTATCTGCCTAGAAGGACGGCATATGCCCTCGTCGGTGAAATCCGCTCTCAAAAAAAAGGCACTTTGCAGAAGTGCATTTTCACATCTCAAGTGGTCAATGATCGAATTCTTGAGGGAAATTTCGTGTAGCATCGAAACTATGCCTTTCATCATTCCATCACGTGGAATTATCGAGGTATCGTTTCGTACGTTAACAGCATCGTCCCTTAAAAATAACTATGAGTTAAAAACGAGGGAAATAGTTTTAAGATTAAAAAAATGCACGACATTTCAGAGCTCAGGACTGGAGCTCCCTTATCAGGTGCAATGAAAAAAAGAAGAGAATTATTTCTTCCATTGCACCTGATGAGGAAACTCCATGCCTGAGCTCTGCAATATCGTGCGTTTTTTAGTCTTAAAACTATTTCCCTCTTTTTTAACTCATTGTTAACTATGTCTTAGCTTTTTTTTTACTTTTCATAATTTTATCTTAGTGGTTTAATGAATTTCAATGGAATATTACGTTTAAATGAGTTTTCCATTTCACTTAACATTTTCGATTTCAATTCCTTATTTTAATGAATTTCAATGGAATTTTTCGTTTAAATGAGTTTTCCATTTCACTTAACATTTTTGATATGTCAATTACCTAAAATATTGGAACGACACAGATAATATGATGCAGGAATCTGATTCTTTTCCATATTATGATGTTAAATTATATAATAACACTATCCCAACGCCTCACATTATATTTTTCAAACTTATTTTTAATGAATTTCAATGGAATTATTTCGTTTAAATGAGTTTTCCATTTCACTTAACATTTTTGATTGTCAATTACCTAAAATATTGGAACGACACAGATAATATGATGCAGGAATCTGATTCTTTTCCATATTATGATGTTAAATTATATAATAACACTATCCCACGCCTCACATTATATTTTTCAAACTTATTTTAATGAATTTCAATGGAATATTTCGTTTAAATGAGTTTTCCATTTCACTTAACATTTTTGATTGTCAATTACCTAAAATATTGGAACGACACAGATAATATGATGCAGGAATCTGATTCTTTTCCATATTATGATGTTAAATTATATAATAACACTATCCCAACGCCTCACATTATATTTTTCAAACTTATTTTAATGAATTTCAATGGAATTATTTCGTTTAAATGAGTTTTCCATTTCACTTAACATTTTTGATTGTCAATTACCTAAAATATTGGAACGACACAGATAATATGATGCAGGAATCTGATTCTTTTCCATATTATGATGTTAAATTATATAATAACACTATCCCACGCCTCACATTATATTTTTCAAATTTATTTTAATGAATTTCAATGGAATTTTTCGTTTAAATGAGTTTTCCATTTCACTTAACATTTTTGATTGTCAATTACCTAAAATATTGGAACGACACAGATAATATGATGCAGGAATCTGATTCTTTTCCATATTATGATGTTAAATTATATAATAACACTATCCCACGCCTCACATTATATTTTTCAAATTTATTTTAATGAATTTCAATGGAATATTTCGTTTAAATGAGTTTTCCATTTCACTTAACATTTTTGATTGTCAATTACCTAAAATATTGGAACGACACAGATAATATGATGCAGGAATCTGATTCTTTTCCATATTATGATGTTAAATTATATAATAACACTATCCAACGCCTCACATTATTTTTTCAAATTTATTTTTAAAAAAAAAAATTGTTAATTTGATTATATATATATATATATATATATATATATATATATATATATATATATATATATATATATATAATATATATATATATATATATATATATATATATATATATATATAATATATATATTTTTTGGAAATATATCTATATATAAAATATATAATTAAAATATATATATATATATATAATATATAATATATATATATATCCATATATGCCGATGATTTATTATATATTGCCTTATATATTATATTTCAAAAATTATGGTCGTTTATGCCTCAAAAATATATCTTTCTATATCGACACAATCTTCCACACAATATATACTATATATTTCTCAATATCGGTGTTCCTTTTTCGTGATCTTCTTATCACTATAAAAATAGGTTGTGTTCTATTATATATATATACGCCTCGCAATAAACATAAGCTATCTTGAAAAATAGGGCTTTTCGTATATATATAACTCTCTCCAATAATTGTTGCGTATATATATATCGCTATTACAACGGACATTATGAACTATCACGTCGCATATCCTCCATGAGAATGTCATTTTACATAGTATATATAATATATTTATAATCTTAATGTATATAAGTCTAACACACTCCCTTTATCTGTCCAATATGCACATTTTAAATGTTCGGTTATTATATTATACTTAAAATTTATTATTTGCCACGGAGTATCTTGAGCACTTAGAAGAAATAATAAAAAAATATTTTGAAATATAAAATATATATATATATATATATATATATATATATATATATATAATATATATATATATATATATATATATATATATATATATAATATATATATATATATATATATAATTTTCCAGTACCCAATGGTTGACCCTATTCGTGCCTAGCTTATAAAGATTGTACTTCTTGCTCATTCTTAAACATACACTTTTCGGAATTTTTTGTGCAACTTCAGCAGACGCACCTCCGTTCTCCTCCTCCTTCATATATTACAAGTATATATACACACACATACCCAAACACATACACACACGCACACACTATCGTTTAATAAATTTGATTTTGACATATTGCCTCGGAGTTGCGAAGAGATGAAACAACTCAAGAATATCTCTCTTCCTCTTCCACTTTTTCTTCTAATGTTTAAGGAAATTGTGCGCATCTGTGCAGTGACGTTTCCAGTTTTCAGATTAACCAATTTGAGGTCTACGAATTTTCTCCGTAATGGTTTCGGATCTCGTGCTACTCTACGTCTAAATATCTGTTCTGTTTATATATCTTACAACATAACTCTATTGAGATTTCTTAAATTCTTATACAATCTAAACTCCAAAAATCTCGCATTTTCCTTTTTCTGAAATTATCTCTTGGAGCGATTATTTCTTCGACTTAAAGGGATTCCTTGGTATGCCAAACCGGAGCGCATATTAGGAATGATCCTCTGACATGATCTTTCCCATATTTTGTAGTATAGGACCTTTTGTAAAATTGTAAAACTATAAATTTACCACTTCCTGAATAAAGATTTAGAAAATGTAAAATTTTGTCAAAATACTTGCCAAAGAGCGTTCGTGTAAAAATTATTATCTGAACAAGCATGCAACCTTCCTAGTTTGCAGATATTGAAAAATAATTTTCCTAAACGTATATCAGACGATCGATAGCTTTGAAGGCTTCGGAATCTCAAAAGTTTGCGATGAACTTGCTTTAAGTTCCAGACTTATATGGCATCCCTTGTTCCAAACTCAGAAGCGCTTTAATAACTTTAAGTGTGGTACATGTTAGGAAAAAGAAAAGCAACCCAACTTTAGTCGGCTCAACGCTAGTATAACTGTTGTCACTACATTGACTTCGGTTCAGTTGCCGAGCCAACCAAACGAAAATGCTTACCCAAGTTACACCTAGCAGGATTTTGAGGACAAAGTAGAGTTGGTTAAACTTTCACCCTAGCACGTGATAAAAATATTTTAGCATTAGGGGAAAACACGCTTTCCTTGCAAGCAATATTCATACACTTTAATGAAAAGATATTCTTCAATTTTTCGTTCCTTTAGCTTCTAATTAAAGATTGACCGATATTTTTTTTATATTTATTTATTAAGGTCATATCCCTGGGAAGAATTTTGAATGTGGAAAATCTTCTGTGGTGATTTACTATGATGATAAACTAAAGAACTTCAAAAAAAATTGCAGATATATTCCTCATTCAGAGGCTTTGGTATGTTATTATTATTATTATTATTATTATTATTATTATTATTATTATTATTATTATTATTATTATTGTGCTAATTAACTATTTTGGAAGTAGTAATAGTTGATAATCCTAGACGTAGTAGTAAGAATTGTGGTGTTTGAAATTGATAAAATTTTTATTTATATATATATATATATATATATATATATATATATATATATATATATATATATATATATATATATATATATATATATATATATATATATATATATATATATATATATATATATATATATATATATATATATATATATATATATATATATATATATATATATATATATATATATATATATATATATATATATATATATATATATATATATATATATATATATATATATATATATATATATATATATATATATATATATATATATATATATATATATATACAGAAAGAATTCGAAAAAGCTAGAACAGTGTCATCGAGAAGTATAGTGCCAGAACCAATATTACTGAGCAGAATCGACCACGTAGTATTACTGTCACCTTCTTTCCTGGAACATCTGCTTGACAAACCTGATCTCATTAATAACTCTACTTTTGCGTAAAAATTTGAGCTCAATGGTACATAGGAGTTAAAGGTCCAAATGAAAAATAATTGATGTTGATCCTAAAGTAGGTTGCTTGCAGTTATCTTCAGGAATTTTGTTTTTTCTCTCTTTGGTAACCAGGTTCAGTTGGTACCGTCAGGTTTTAGCTATACTAATTTTTTTAACGTTAAGAGATTTTGTTATAAGAAGTTAAGAATAACATTTAAAGACGTTAAATAGAGGACACTGAAATTACATTCATAACCAATAAATATTGAAATGAAATTTCTAACGTGGAATATTAAGTTATTTAATTTTTTTTTAATACTTTACATGGCGCCGTATTTTAAAGATTATAAATTTTTATTCCATATTAATATTTTAATAGGCTTTATAATTTACACACATTATTTATTGTCATCAGTACATAGGTTACATACTGTTTTCATCTCCAGTAATGTTAGATATCAAAGTAAAGCTCATATTTCTTTCAGGAAAAGGAACTGTTACCATTACCTTCTTTTGTTGCTTAGTCAAATCAATAAACTTAAAAGCCTAAAGAGACTTCAGGGATTACCGTTGTCTTCCAACCCCAGAAACTCCTTCAACTTATATTTCATCCCAGAATCGTGCAAAATTTATCGTGACACCAAAAGCTCTTTTCTCCGAAGTAAATGCAATAATCTCTCTGATTCCTCTTCCTCTCTCACTTTCTGACATTTTGCAAAAAAAAAATTTGTCAACTCTAACTTTGTTTCTTCCTCTTTCACTTCTATAGTATCTTCTGGTATCATAACTGCCGTTTTACCTTCTACTAAAGCTGAAATCGTCTCTCAAACTTTTGCCTCTAACTCTACATTAGACGATTCAGGGCTTTTCCTCCTCCTTCAAACCCCTCCAACTCATTTATGCATAATATTGTAATTTCTTTTAAAGATGTAATTTCTGCTCTCACTGAGCATGCACCCTGCCTTAGTAACCTATTTCTTCTCTGTATCTCTACTTCAACCTTCCCTTCTTGCTGATAACAAGCGTTCATTCAGCCTGTGCCGAAGAAAGGGAAACTCCTCTCGACCCTTTAACTACCGTCCCATTTCTTAAATCTCCGTTTTCCCTAAAGTTTTCGAATCTATTCTTAACAGGAATATTTGGAAGCATCTCAATTCTTCTAATCTTATATTTGATAGCCAGTATGGCTTTCGTAAAGAACGCTCTACTGGCGATCTTCTTTCCCTTCTCTCTGACTCTTGGTCCTCCGCTCTTCGGCATTTCGGTGAATCTTTTGCTGTTGTGCTAGACATATAGAAAGTTTTCGATAGAGTTTGACACAAAACTTTGATTTCTAAACTTCCCTCTTTCGGAATCTACTCTTCTCTCTGAATTCCATTCTGGTCGTTCTTTAGCAGTTCTTGTAAACGGCACACCGTTCTTCCTTTAAATCTATAAATAGCAGTGTTTCTCAGGGTTCTGTCCTATCTCCAACTCTTTTTCTACTTTTCATTAATGACCTACTCTCTATGACTTCATCACTTATCCACTCCTATGCTGATGACTCCACCCTTCATTACTCCTTTCACTTAGAAATACGCCCCTCCCAACAGTAGTTAATTGAATCAAGAAGGGTTGCCTTAGAGCAACTGACCTCTGATCTTTCTCGCATTTCAAATTGGGGCAGATAAAACAGTCGTTTTCAATGACTCCAAAACTCAACTCCTCCTCTATCTTTCTACTCGACACAACCTTCTACACAACTATGACATTTTCCTCGAATACACTCAACTCAGCCTTCATCAGTCCTCAATATTCTCGGTGTTTCTTTTTTTCGAGATTTTCCTTGGAAGGATCACATTACTCCTCTTTCTAAAGAAACTGCTAAGAGGTTCAGTGTACTGAGTGGCCTTTGTGAGTTGTTTACGCCACCACAGTTGCCTATTCTTTATTAAGATATAGTTCATCCCTATATGGAGTATGCTTCACACATCTGGGGTGGTTTTACACATACGAGTGAAGTTTTTCTCAAAAAGGATTTGACTAGGGCTTTTCGTCTTATAAACTCTTTTGCTCTTACTAACTCTCTTCAATTTCTGTCCTTCGAATCGTTGCGTCACTCTTTATACTATCCCTATTGCAGCGGACACTGCTTTTCTGAACTCTCACGTCGCATGCCTCCTCCACTGAGAAATGCTCATGCGATACGACTTTCTACACAGTCTCATTCTTTCTCTTTCCAACTCTGACCCCAGGCTTAAAGGCTATGCTCAATCAATCACACTCCCTTTATCTGTTTTCCCCAACTTCCTTTGACTTGCACACACTCAAACACCGTGTATCGTGACAAGTCGGCCATTAACGACCGTATTTCCGGTATTTCCCCAGCAGGTTGGAAATTGGGAAACCTCTGTCCTTTACCCACCAGCATATATATATATATATATATATATATATATATATATATATATATATATATATATATATATATATATATATATATATATATATATATATATATATATATATATATATATATATTATATATATATATATATATAAAGGGGATACTTCTTTAACTTTTGATAATATACTTGCTCTCGTAATCACATGCGATGCAGAGGGTTTGTCGGTTTGAGCTTTGTAATTTAATATTGATTTGTAGAGCCGTGACATGTAAATTTTTTATTGCATTAAAAGGAAACTTTTCTTTATGAATTTAGTTGAAAAATCGTTGTAGAGATTTATATAAGTAGATTTTGAAATATTATTAGCGATATTAAATTATATTTTAATGCGAATTATGTGCTATTATTGTTATTATTAGTTATTATTATTATTATTATTATTATTATTATTATTATATATATATTATTTTTTTTTTTTTTTAGAAATGAGCAAATGATAAAAATAAGAAATTACTCTGGTTCAACCCTAACCTAAATAAATTGAGTGACAAAAAGTGAAAATGACAAATAATTCCAATTTTGACAAGTGACTGAAAAAAATCATGGCACACTAAGAAGCACGAGGTCAAATCTTCTCATTTGAACCCCTTTGTGCTGAGAGGATGCGCCGTGAAAGGAGAGTGAGGTGGGTGAAAGTGATCTGCTCCCTTGAACACCTGCTGTTGTAGTACTTGTAAAACAGAGATAAATTGTCAATGTACCGCTGTAAAGATAGTTATGATTTAGAGAACAAAAAAGCTTATAACGCTTTAAATCTTTTATTCCACTTTTTTTCCGAAAGGCGAATGGAACTTGAATTGTCGTAGATTTGAAAGTACTCCAACAGAGAAGCTAACATTCACACAAGTGAATTAAATGCAAGAAGAAAAATTCCTAACTTTATTTAATTAGCCTTAGCAACCGTTGTGATGTAAAATTTCTAATATAATTTACAAATTTTGGACAATGAATTTTCAATCTTCAAGATAATTTAGACCTATTCTGAAGAGTTTTTTTTTCACTTTACTAAATATTTGGTTGCACATTTCGAGAAACTATTTCAAAAAGATAGAGCGAAATTATTTTATGTTTAGGTATTTAGCTAGAAATGAAATCATTGAAGGACAAATGTTAAGTTTAAATATTTTAAAAATATGTGTTGATTAATTTGGAGACAAATCTTAAATAAATAACTTCGTTTAGAAAGGTAAATCTTATTATATTCAGCAGGACTCTTTCTAAACCACATCGAGAAGGGGCTGTTATCGTAAAGATTTCTTCTAGACAACTCTCTCAACTAAATCGACTATACCTACAACTTTGTCGATATCCTTGCTGTATTTTTATCTCTACAAAACAATATGGCTTGGTTTCAT
>SEYY01020469.1:285000-295000 GCA_009176605.1 Armadillidium nasatum | reverse complement strand
CAACACACGAGATAGAGTGAGACTAACTTAATATATATCTTTAGTATGATTAAACCATACCTCAAGTCGTACTTTTCTCTTTGATATCTCAAGAGCAATACTTTAGTTATGCTATATCACCATTCAAAATCAAAGTAACATCTACGCACAGATAGGCTAACTAAAACTGACTGAGATTAGAAGTTTATGCCTATTAAATTCGTTAGTAATTTATCCTTACTTTTAATTTAAAGTTGTTGGATTTAACTTATAATTGCTTATCTTAAGTGTCTGGTCTTTACCTTTAATATCCTATTACAAAGCTCTGTAAAGTATATTCACTTATAATATTTTTTTATTGAAAGCTCAGTTGTCATATTTATTTTTATTTTGTTAATAAACCCTTGTTCTTCATTTGTAAACTTTCTGTCTATTGAATCACTGAATTTGTTTTATGGCAACGTTGTCTTCAGTAATAATTTCTTCTGGCAAGTTGCTAAGTTTTGAAAAAATTCTTTTAATCTCGCTAAGCCAATCAACACCATTTTTCATACGTAGGTTCGTCTTTATGTTTACTATAGACCAGTTTTTGACAATCTTTTACAACAGTGCGTTATTTATTTTTTATTAATTAACAAACTTACATATATAAACCCTATAAGGCATTTTTCTGCAGGAAACGGAAAATACTGGGAATACAAATTCTTACTATTTTACAGGAAAAATACAAATATAAAATAAGTTTTATTCAAAATTATTGCATATTTAATGATGAATATTGGAATACGCATTAATATTAATATGAGTAACATGATAATCAAAATATTTTCTTTTTTTATTATTTAAACGTTTTATTATACTTATATAGTGCTTTGGATTTAATTAAATTATAATTTTTTCCTAAAAAAATTTTTTTTGCCAAGTGACTCAGTCAAATTGAATCAGCTGTTTAGTGTTGCCAGTTTATATACAACTACTGAAAAGATTCTATAATTCATGTGTAATAATAAAGCTTTACAACTGGGATGAAAAAAAATATATGAGTAGAAATTGTAAACAAAAATACAATTAAAGATACAGAAATTGTTTGCTGGGAATCTTGTCTCATTTAACTAAGTTTTTCGTATACTTTAATTCGAGATAGCAACTCTAGATCAAAGGAAGGTCAAAGAAATTTCATTACTTTTAAATGAATGTTTCGAAAATTTAATACTCTCGTTGTTCTTCGGTAAAAGTTGAAAACAATTATTTTTAGAAGAATGGAAAAATTTTCCCCCAATCTTTAGTGTCACTTTTTTTATGGTAATATAAAATGATCTAACCCTGTCTGCTTCTTTTTTCCATTTCTCTTGTTTTGTAAGTTAATATAAACCAAAAGATGCTTGAATATTCATTTTTACATGCAACAATATTCAAGATTAACTTCATAAATGTATACTTGTATCTTTACTTTATGATATATTTCCCTTCTACCTACGAAGGTTTTATATATGTTAAATTTTATAAATCTATTGAATAATTTATCTCTAGAATATAAATTTTCTTTTACGGCGAATACACATCAGTTAATAAAACATACGAAAATTTAATATAATCATTTGTGTGGGGAAAGTAGCAGTCTGAGCAATTTCTTATACTTCTGTTAGATTAGGTTAGTTCAGGTTAGTTTTTAAGCTTGAATTAAAAACAATCAATGAACGTATCTATTAATTACAAAAGGTAATAAGAAAGTATATATTTTTTTATTATTCTAATCTAATTAATTCAATTATTTAACAGTCAAGGACTATTGGCTAATTGCTTTATATTGGGCAAACATAGCAAAGCTTCTATAATACTTATAATACTGGTGTGAAAATAAGACTATACAAATAGATATGAAGACATGCATGAACAAACTACAAACAGTATTTAAGATTCAAATAACTCTAGTCTAAAGATATTTATAATGCGTTTAGAAAGGTATAATTGTCTTTAATGACTAGAGATGTCACTAAGGTTATTTAGCTAAAACGATTTTTGAAATGAATTCATTCACAGGTTATCGAAAAAATTAAAATATTTTGGAAGAATGTAAAAAAAATTTTACGGAATCTTTGATGTGATATCTAAAATAGATATCTGAAAGTAAAATCAACTTCTGCAGGTCTTCTCTACCTTATCATCAATAGTTTGAAGTAAATATGAGGCAAAAATTATTGATACAAAATTAATTTTCATATTTAAATGTTCGTACCTGAAAAATCTAATTTAAATATAAGAGGCAGAAAGATGGCGAACTTCTCTGGAAAGTTGATTTCATTCTTTCTCGAAATTAAACTCTAGGAGTCTTAATAAACTCTAGAGATTTTAATCAAATAAATCAGAAATTTTACAGCATTCGTCAAACGACCGTAAATTTACGTGAAACTATATTAAAGATTAATTTTCCTGTGAATTTATAGAATATGTTATCTTTAACTCTCATTCGCGGTTGTTTTATATTTTTATGAATTTCTGCACATGTCAAGAGAAAAATTTCTCTCTAGTAACTAAAATTCCTTATATGAAGAATAAGTAAATATATGTGGTGTGGTACAGTGGTTAAGTTTTGGACTTATATTGGCTTAGTCCAATGGTAGAGTTTAGGAGTGTTATTTAAGAGGCAGCTGGTTCAAATCCCAAAATTATTAAATATAAAACACAAAATTATTAAATATAAAACAGTCTCGAATGGATTGTGACAAGCCTAGCAAGCCGACAATCATCATTCTTATGGTTCTAGAGGCTGGGAACCCTCTTAACAAGTATCTCTCTCTTTGCACGTACGGTTGCAGGAATAGGAATACTTTCTGCAGCCGATACCACCCTGAATCATACGGGATATGGTGCTGAGTATTAAAAAAAAAAACAGTCGAAAAAGAGTTAAGAAATCCATATTAATTGTATAATTTCACTAAATAGTAAATAAAAATCTTTTAAATATAAAAAGTATTTATTTAAAGAAAATGATAACATATTTCGTTACTTTCATTAACATTACATATAAGAAGAAGAGGTAACGCAGGGATACCCTGAGTAACACTGACATAATAAGGCTACAACAGAATTCTATTCCATTTAAAAGATGGAACCTTTTAGTCATCTCACACACACACACACACACACACACACACACACACACACACACACACACACACACACACACACACACATCATAAATAACTATTTATTTACCGAAATGAAACTTTTTGATAGGTATCCCTATGACTACCTCCAATGCCTCTGGCATCAAATACCCATGGGTATGACGATGGGCATCTTGAACATGTCTTCATGTATCTGAAATAAATAAAAAAAGTGTGCAATCGTTATTAATCAAATCTATTTTCCTAGCACATATCTAGAATTTTTAATGATGTTAGCAACTGGGTTGAATCTACATCGGTATCACAAATATGAATTAAGTATCTGCCCAAGCCTACGAAATCCACAAATATATATATATTAAAAAAAAAAAAAAGAATTTTAAAATATTTATCAACTCTAGGCAAGTGTATTAAAAAATGAATAACATATTTAATGATACATAAATCTATTAGAATATTAGATAACATTCTTATATCAGTACCTTGTACCACCTGCTAATGGAGCTAGACCTTCTCTATTGTTACTTAAAATCACAGCACAAGTATTAGGATGATTGCAGGGCTTTTCAGGTAAGGTTTTTTGGGCACAATCGAAATCAGCAAAAGTCTTCAATGTATTTACAGGTTGAGGATTTATTATCTCCACTGAATAGTTTGGGTAACTGTCGTGTAGTACACGTCAGGACTGAAATAAGGTAAAAAACAAAACAAAAATGTTATATATATATATATATATATATATATATATATATATATATATATATATATATATATATATATATATATATATATATAATATATATATATATATATATATATATATATATATATATATATATAAAGTCATGCCATTCACACATCTACTGAATGTCAGGTGAGTTATTATTTGCTTCGTCAATCTATTACCCTTCTTTCCCCTCTGACAGCCCTCCTATTCCCCTTATCTGCTGCACTATTAATCTGTCACTATGCATAAACAAACAGACCAGTTATTCTTTTCTCTTTCACGCACATAAACGAAGCCGAGATCCGAATAACAAACAAGGTAGAATTACTCGAACATTTATAAATAAAAAAGAAGAGAGAGACTTACAGGGAAAGGGTATAATCAATGAATCTTAAAAGACCTTTGTGATTAGCTGGCGTGTTGAACCAATTAACTGAGACTGCTATCATGTAAGGGGCTCTGAGGAATAAATTTAATATAATATATATATATATATATATATATATATATATATATATATATATATATATATATATATATATATATATATATATATATATATATATATATATATATATATATATATATATATATTGGAAACTCCACGAAAATTTGGTAAGATTATACCTGTTTTTATCATAATGCCTGTGGAAATCGCTTTTGAGCCACTCGAAAACATCATTTTCGGAAAAGAAATTTAAACCACACTGGTCCAAATAAGGACAATATCCTCCTTCGAATCTCTCATCCATATAATGGGAATTCATTGGAATTTCCCATATGCCTATAAAAAATAATATATATATATATATATATATATATATATATATATATATATATATATATATATATATATATATATATATATATATATATATAATATATAGATAGAGAGAGAGAGAGAGAGACAGAGAGAGAGAGAGAGAGAGAGAGATAAAGAGAGAGAGAGAGGGGGAGAGGGAGAGATAGATAGAGAGAGAGAGAGAGAGAGAGAGAGAGAGAGAGAGATAGACAGATAGATAGATAGATAGATATAGATAGATTCACAACGATGTTTACAATCTTCGACAGATGGAAGGCGACATCATTGCAATGAAATTCTACTGAATACATAAAGGCTGGTAAATCACTTGTTTACATGATATCGAGGAGGCAATATGAGGAATGACACAAACACTGTCCACCATAGTTAAAGACGTTGCAGGTTACATAGGAGGTATACCATGACTACAATGTTATAAAATTGGTAGGAATTACGAGCAGCCAACATTTGTTGTAGAGGGTTGAGGAAGGCGCAACACGTATTAGGGACGCTATGAACCTCCGACAGTTGCAGACCAGTATGATCCACATGTGCGTGTTATGAATCCAGGACAGCGGACTTGTATTTTGAACACCAATTGTAATGGCATCCCCCTTTTGTTACCTGATAAGCAACAAACTACAGTGTAAGGTATTTGTTTCATTGTCAAATTGTGGCCTCGAAATCACGTAAACTTTCGGCTTATTTATTGCCTTATATGTATTCACTGGAATTTCATTGCGATGATGTTACCTTCCATCTGTTGAAATTTGCAAACATCGACGTGATATATATATATATATATATATATATATATATATATATATATATATATATATATATATATATATATATATATATATATATATATATATATATATATATATATATATATATATATATATATATATATATATATATATATATATATATATATATATATATATATATATATACATATACATTACTACCTGGAATACTAAAATAATACCTGGAAAAGATCCAGTAGGACAGGTGCCAGATTTACATTCGTGAGGAATTTTGTAGTCAAGCGTGTAGGGCCAAACTGGAATCTTTTGTGGGGGAACCACCATTGATGAATCCCAAACGAAGTTGTAATCGTAAATCATCTATATATATATATATATATATATATATATATATATATATATATATATATATATATATATATATATATATATATATATATATATATATATATATATATATATATATATATATATATATATATATATATATATATATATTTATATGTGTATATGTATGAATGCATGTTTATGTATATGTAATGTATGCTTACGTATATGTATTCTTGTATGTTTGTATGTTTATGTATATGTGTGTATATATTTATGTATGTGTATATGTCTATATATTATGTATGTGCGTGTATGTGTATCTGTATATGTTGGGTCATTTGTTTGTTTTTAGTATTTGTGCGCCTGCGCCCTTTCCTTTTGTCTGTTCGTTTGTTTGTTACATCTTGGCCTCTATATAAGCAAGCACTCGGATTCTTTGCGTTCTTTCTCAACTTCTTTTAATCTTGTCGCACCAAATGAGAAGGATATAGTTCCTTGAAATATAGTGTGTTTTAAATTTTTTTTTTTTATTTATTTTTTTTAATTTTTTATTTTTTTTTTTATTTTTTTATTTTTTATTTATTTATAGTTATTATTAATAATAGAGCGCGAGTGAAATAGTTCTCTTTAAAAATAGTTATATATATATATATATATATATATATATATATATATATATATATATATATATATATATATATATATATATATATATATATATATATATATATATATATATATATATATAGGAACCGACCGGGGTTGGAATTTGGCCGGGGTCACCCAAATTTGGCCGGGGCCGGGGCCGGGGCCGGGGCCGGGGTTCTGGCCGGGGTTTCCTAAAATTTGTAAAGAGGTCAAAAGCACTGAAATTTAAGGTTAAGAAAATTAGATATAAGGTTTATTTAATTGTAAGGAAGGAGTAGAATAGCCAACATTCACTTAAATTAATGATTATATGCATTTTCTCCAAAAAAAAAATCAAAAAATTACAGTTTTGTATAGTTAAAGTTTAAAAAAAGTACAAAAATTTTAAAAAAAAAATATTCTAATTCATAATAGTGATTCAACAGGTTTACTTAAGTAAGACCCTAAGGTAAAGTTTGAAAAAATGTAAGATATAAAATTATCAATTTAACCTGTATTTATACATATCATTGTTATTTTATTGCCATGTATCAAACTTGTATCATTTAGCTGCATTATTTAAAAATTATTATTTTGTTTATACTTTCAGTCAATATGGCTAAAAGATCAGCTTCTGCAGTATTTGAATACTTTACAATGTTTCAGGATAGGCTCGAAATAGCTAAATGTTAACATCTGCAGTCAGAAAATTAGAAGAGAACCTCCGGGTGCTACAAGTAAAAAAATTTCAACCAAATCTTTTTGGAGTATCTAAAATCAAAACACAAAGATGAACATTCACAAGCAGAAAAGGAGCGGTCAAAAGAAACAGAAAAAAAAAATCTTAATTTTCTTATATTTTGTTTGAAATTTTTTTTTTATTATTTGACTGATTGAGCTGAAATTTTCAAAGTATGTGAATTTTTTAACGAAGTTCTGAGTTGATTTCGAGCATTTTTTTTGAGTCTATAACGGTTTGAAACTTATTTGGACCCAAAGTTGAAAAAAATGAATAACTGGATCAAACCACTGGTCCACATGAGCTGAAAATTTAACTGAATACCTTTGCCCCAATTTCTTGCATTGGTGGGAATAGGTTTTTGATATCACGTCTAGAAAAAAGTTATATAAGCACTTGAAAAAAAAATTTGCAAAAATCGTACCCTTCTGGAGGAAAAAATTATTTATAAAAAACGCTACCTACTATTTTCTTTTATTTGTGAATATTGTTTAGAAGAGGGCAGGGCAACAATATTTATTTAGTGCATATTTAAATGCTTTTTGTTTGAAGCGAGATATAGCCTCTCAAACTTTGGGAATTTATGAAATTTGGCCAAAAATGGACCTTTTTGAAGGCTATATCTCAAAACCAACGAATGTCATCGAATAAAGTACATAGAGGAATTTGTAGCCCCACCCCTCCTCTATACACACCAAAAATAGGAAATGTTCATAGTTGTATTTTTTTTTTTTAAAAAAAATTTTGTCTGAAAAGGTGGATTTTTTTAGTTCAAAAATTTTTTTTTTTTTTCTATAGTTGGTCAGTTTTTGGCTTATAACATTTTTCCTATAACTCTGGGAACAAAAGTCTATTAGAGACTTTTGTATCCCATTTAATTTTAAATAAATAATCCAATTTTCAGCTCATTCTAAAAAGTGGTTTGGCACCGCCATTCAATTAAAAAAGGGTAAAATTTCAAAAAAAAAAAAAAAAAAAAAAAAAACTTTTAACCGTAATAGACTCGGAAAAACGCTAGAAATGGACTTTTCTTACCGGTAAAAAATCTATATAACTGAAAGTTTCAGCAGAATTGGGCTGAAAATTTAAAAAAAAAAAAAAATTTAAGTATAATTTGCCATTTTAACCCCGGTTTTCCCTGATTTTTGGCCGGGGCCGGTTTGGCCGGGGCCGGGGTCAGTAAAAATGGCCGGGGTTGGCCGGGGCCGGGGCCGGGGCCCCGGTCGGTTCCTATATATATATATATATATATATATATATATATATATATATATATATATATATATATATATATATATATATATATATATATATATATATATATATATATATATATTATTAAAAACTTTACATTTTAAATGTGAAGCTACTTTTTACAAAGCAAAAGTTTGAAAATATTTCTGACTCCTTTGTTGATATAAATTTCTTTCCTCTCGTCAAAAATATCTTCTTATTAACTACTATAAATCTGCCTTTTCTATTCTTATTTTCCATTCTTCTGAAGGCTTTTTAGTTGTCTTTGGCTTATACTTAACCTTTCAATATAAAAGATTTTCCCTGTAGTCTCACTTTTCCTCTTTAATTCTATTCTTAACGAATTGACAATCTTCTCCAAATTTTCATCCCATTTATTCACAAAATTTATTTACTTATTTATTTTAACACGTCAACACCTCTCACTGGCAGAGTCCTATTCAAGGACCTGGATATTAGCAAATAAAATATCAGGAATGCTTGTAGTTTAGAGATGTCCTATTCCATTCCCTTGGGCTTTAAAGGTACGAGCCTCTAAGTTGAAGTCAGCCTCTGTTCAACTATAGTCAGTTTTAAAAACACTGTAACTTTCCAAGGTGTCGGAACCGTATGTATGTTCATCCTCTTGCAAAGTGTGGTTCCTCTTTTCTCTCCAGTTGAAGACATAGCCTATCTATCACTCTTTCTTTAAGCCTTTAGATCTATCATTCAATCGCATCTACTCTTGAGTCTCCTTTCTTCCTTGTAATCGTCAAAAGAGTCTTGACACTCGAAGTCAATTGGCGAGTTGTTCCCTTTCTTTTAGCTCTTCATATACGACCATCTTATGTCCTTCTGATACAATCCATTCAAATGCTAATGACTCTTCATTTCAAATCTGTTTCCATTTGTCTATAGGATTGATCCTTCACTCAATCCATCAATATTTCTGATTTCATTCTTGATCACATGGGTAATGTAAATCATCTTGAGAAATACAACTCTTTACTAATATAGTTACTTCTTCTCTCGCTCTCGAAAACATCTTCCAGCTTTTCAGCCTCTTTTGGTGGCTCTTTTCCATCTCATGTTAAGAATTCAAAAATATTCTAGACCTTAAAGCTTTTACTCTCATTCTTGACTATGAATATTTCTATCATGAAAGATACAAAGTAGAGGAAATCTGTTTGAGGATTTATACAGAAACCAAACTTAAACAGAGTCTCGAAATAATCTTAAACAAAATTCTGTAGATTTATTTCAAGTTACACAAGTAGCAAAACAGTAGATAAGGTAGAGCTTTGTGGGAAGGATATATCAAAATAATAATAATAATAATAATAATAATAATAATAATAATAATAATAATAATAATAATAATAATAATAGAAAAATACTCCCCCTAATAAAATAAAAACTTACTTAAAAGTCTTGGCGAAGCTGAATTCTAAAATCAAGAAAAATTAAGACGGAAATAAACGTGTGACTTCGGCTTCACATTAAATATTTTAATCTCTGCTTCTTACCTCAAATTGGGCATTCCTTCCTGGCTTCAAATGGGGCGCTCTCATTCCTATTACTTCATCAGTGTTAACGGAGGCGTAGTTCTTCAGAATTTCCCTCATTGTAACCATTTCACCTGTCCAATTAGCAGCAGATTCATCT
>SEYY01020469.1:257500-267500 GCA_009176605.1 Armadillidium nasatum | reverse complement strand
TATATATATATATATATATATATATATATATATATATATATATATATATATATATATATATATATATATATATATATATATATATATATATATATATATATATATATATATATATATATATATATATACACGAAGAGAATACCTCTATACAGACAAGCCTCGATTAGTACGAATAGTGCACCTTACCATGCCAAATTCTTGTGATAATTGAATTCAAGTTATATAAGAGATTGTTTTTGCTTTTAAATAAAAGGTATACTAACCGGTTCTAACCTAAAAATTTTTTGAAGAATGGTTCCTACTTTAAAAAAAAAAAAAATCTTATGAAAATAAAAAAATATTCAAAATGAACATTAAAAAATTTCAAACTGAACATAAACTTTACAGGGTTCAAATGAGAAACAATGTAAATTAGTAATAAAGCATTTTTATTGACAAAAGTGTGAATTTAATTGCAAGAGAGTGTTTTAATCCTTAAAAATTTACCCTCTGAGATCGGTTGTTATGAGATTCAATCCAATTTTAATATTGCAACGACCCTAAAAGAAATTACCATGAAAGAAATTACCAAACTTAAAAATTTACAAGTTAGAATAAGGAAAACGGCATTTAAATCCACGAAAAAAAAACAAAAACAAAAAGATTTTAAAACGTCAAACAGTAAGAAACAAATTATCACGATGAAAGTAATTTTTTAAAAAGGTCACTTCAAGCAGGTAAATTAAAATTTAAATTTAAATGAAATTTTAACATCTAACATTAAATTTTATTAATACGTAACATTTTAAAAAATAAATTATTCTTACGTGAAGTGATTTGTATTAATCGAAGCCTATCTGAAAATCATTGAACATGAATGGAGACAACACTGACAAAGTCAGGAAACAAAACAGAAAATAAACACAATATACAAAAATGCTTGACAAAGAATCCACACTTTCACTTCACTTTCTCTCAAGTCTTTCACACAAACAAACACACAAAATATAATAGGAAGAAAGGTCGAAGAAGATTGTATTACAATTCTAATAAAACTACAGCAAAAGCGCAACCAACCAACCAATTTATATTTTAATCTTAGGGCATTTTAAACTATATATATATATATATATATATATATATATATATATATATATATATATATATATATATATATATATATATATATATATATATATATATATATATATATATATATATAATATATATGACTAGTACACATATTGTACAAAACGTAAGTAGTAACTAATCATAATAATAATGAATACTGATAATAATAATAATAATAATAAACTATATAATTGATTATCTGGTTTACTAAATTTATACGTTTAAGCCACATATAATAATAATAATAATAATAATAATAATAATAATAATAATAATAATAAATTATTATTATTTTTTCCCTTTCACTAACCTACTAACAAGACCACTACTGCTATTACTACTACTACTACAACCGTTGTTGGCAACATTGTTATTACTATTAATGCTGGTAACGCCGACGGTACTTGTAACAGTAGACGACGAAGCAGTAGTTGTAGTGTCAGCAGTAGCAGTAGGAATGGTAGGGGTGCCCGCTGTGGAAGGGGGCGAATTAGGTTCGTTGGCACTGGCGCTTAGACGAAGCGGGAAGGGGATTTTCTGAGGCGTGTCCCGGGGCAAAGATGAACGCTGGTCCTCGAGACGACCGGACGATTGAAATCGAAGTATGAGGGCGAAGAAGTCGTCGTCAGGCACCGTTGGTGCTTGACTCGAAATTACATTCCGATTATCCACCGGTAACGTGCTTCTCTGGTCTTCTAAACGTGATCCCTATATATATATATATATATATATATATATATATATATATATATATATATATATATATATATATATATATATATATATATATATATATATATATATATATATATATATATATATATATATATATATATATATATATATATATATATATATATATATATATATGGGTTTGAAAAAAATATGAAAAAAAAAAAAAACATGATTTCTGAATATGGTGGGACAACCTTTCACATTCATAACCGCCTAAATTCTTCTGTAAATTGACAAATATAAGTTCTGTATGGTGCATAAAGGTAAGCTATATCCCTCATACAAACCCAGACCAAGTTCTTGTAGGAATGCTGGTGGAGTGGAAAGTGATACTGAATGATGTTCTTCAATATTGACCACTGGGGTTGTAACTTGTATGATATTTAAGGTTCGGCGAATGTCGGGGACAGGGAAGACATCAAATACTTACCTGCATGATCTACCAAGAACCTTCTCCTTTCACTGTCCATCAGGACAGCATAAGCAGTATCAACTGGAACCTAATCTTGAAAAATGGTGTCACTGCCAGGAAACAAAGTTAGTTCCATAGAATGAACATGGTCCCCCAAAATGCATACATAATCGGTAGCAGTTATAATATCGAGCATAATTGATAATGTGAACTGCAGAATATCATAATAAGTCTGCCCAAACCATGACAGAATTTCCTCCAAAGTTTCACTCGTGTTATATGACAGTCATGATCATAGGTCTGGAATGGTACTCTCTACACATATATTTGGTCGCATGTTAGAAACAGAGTGAAGATCTTTTTATCTGATCAAAGGACTGTCTTCAATTGGTCTGCAGTCCAACGCTTATAAGTGTTGTTCCATTCTTCCGTCTTTCTGGCATTTGCATCGTTTACAAGAGGTTTGGCGATTGCAGCAAGCCTTTGAAGTTCCTTCCTCATTATTTTTGTGATAACAGTTTCCCAAGTATGATATTCAGCTCAGAAGTAATTTTTGCAGTTGTCGTTTTCTCATTTCTGGTCACAATCCTTCACAATGGTCGTTTGTCTCTGTCATTCAATTCCGACTTACATACACGATGGTGTTATCGAATGATGATGATCTGGAAGCACAATATAGACTCATGAATTTGAATACGGTACATCAATATACATCAAATAATATTGCTCCTTTACTCACAGACACACCTGCTAGGTGGGAACTAATAAAATGTCCTCATTACAACTGCATTAAACTCGAACACCTCACAGGTAATGGCACAGGCAACATAGCGTGCTGAATACAAAGCAATTTATATGTTACCTACCACACGTGACACACGAACGCCTATGACGCAGTCTTCGATTGCAAGCAGTACACGTCTGTAATATTTCTGTATTCTTTCTTTCTGCTATTTCAATATTTTTGTCCAATTAGTATATATATATATATATATATATATATATATATATATATATATATATATATATATATATATATATATATATATATATATATATATATATATATATATATATATATATATATATATATATATATATATATATATATATATAACCTCTTATCCTTCTCCTTTCACTGTTAAACTCTTTCCTCCATTGGGTTCACCAATCACCTTATCATCTTTGTATATTGTTCTCTCTCTTTAAGTCTCCCGTATAAACGGTCGGAACCAGCCTTTCGGTGAGGAAACATTTTTGACAATTTGTACTGCTAACTGGTTCGACTTATGGTTGTACTTCTCTGATTTCACATGGAATAATTACGGTTTCCTTGAGGGGCCCCTCGGAGTGCATATCTCCTTCACTGAGAAGGGCTTGTGTAACACGCCTTTTTACACAGTCTTATCCTTTCTCTTTACAACTCTCCAACCCCATACTTAACCACATTCTCAATCTTACATGTACAATGTATTCTACTGGTGCAATTTGGAACACATTCCCTTTATCTACTTTCCTGACTATCTTTGACTCATACACCTTCAAACTCCGAGTATTTGGGCATGTTGGCCTTCAATTTAATTTGACTAGAATTCCTACATTTTCTTAGTTCCGGTGGAAATTCGTTCTTCTAACTCAACTCCTTAATATATATATATATATATATATATATATATATATATATATATATATATATATATATATATATATATATATATATATATATATATATATATATATATATTTGTAATATATAAACTCACCTGACACCTCATTAGCATGTCAAAGAAATTATCATCAGGAAGAGAAGAATCTTCAGTAGAAGGTTTGGGAAAACTGTTCAGGACCTTCTGATTGGTAAGACCAGGTAAATTTGGAAGTGCTGCTCTCTGTTCATCCATTCGACGACTCTGCATTCCCAGAATCAATTCCATTAAGTCTTCCTTATTTTGATTCGAAGCTGCATCAAAAAATACAAGAAATCAATAAAAATAATAATAATAATAACAATAGAACTCTTTAGGCAATAATCATTACATTAGTCATATATATATATATATATATATATATATATATATATATATATATATATATATATATATATATATATATATATATATATATATATATATATATATATATATATATATATATATATATATATATATATATATACTTGCAATAGAGTTTGAAACACCCATCAATCCATTAAGATTCATAAGTGATTAATAACTTATCATAAGGAAGGAAGGAGTAAAACTGAAGATGAAGTTCACAAGACCAAAATGTAAGAAAATCAAGAAAGACAATATAAATTTATTACTACTTAAACATCCAAGACGCCTCTTACAATACCACACAAGCACATTAGGGCTAAAAATCATATTTTATAGTCATTCGTTTGTGCAACCAAGATGAATTAAATTACTTATTTTACTACTACTGCTGCAAATAATAATGTATACCTGAGGAGGCTCCCTCCAGATGAACAATACCTCCATTGGCATTTGGACTGGCTGACGGACTACTCTGCGGGGGTGGAGCTTGCGGGGGAGGATGAGGAGCTCTTGAAGAGTTATCATCTTTGGGAGACGACGACGATGGTTCCTTATTTTCTTTATTAGGATCTAATGATAGAGGGCATCGTTGATCATCCATACGTTTGCTTTGAAATTTGGATAAAAGCTCAAAGAAACTGTCAACATCCATTCCGGACTCATCGTTTACTGATGTCTGTCAACAATTTATATATATATATATATATATATATATATATATATATATATATATATATATATATATATATATATATATATATATATATATATATATATATATATATATATATATATATATATAAAATTCGATACATTTACAAACGTGCATTTAAACCCATTAAGAAAGTGTAAAGAAAGACTTAATCCTGAAAGAACAAACAAGCCTATTTAAAGCAATACCCCATGTAAAAGTTATGGCAAAATAAAAAAAATATATATAAAAAAACAAATATGAATAACAATGAATGAAATGAAAAAAAAAAATTGAATACATGTGTTGACAATTAACAATTACAAGGACAATAATGCAAAATACATCATATTTATTATTGAGTTTAATACAAAACTGGAGATACAGACAACGAATTCAAATGTTTCATAAGCATCGGGTTTCACTGTTTCTATAAATCTTTAATACAGTGAATACATTCTTCATTAATGAGCATTAATGAATGAAAATGTATGAAAAGGTCTTACAAAGACCTTAAGATTCAAGCGTATTTTTTTTTCCAACATATTAAGAATAAGAATGAAACTACTTCTCTTAAAATCGTGTTTACAATTAATTTTTCCTTTATCTATAATATGTTCTATTTTTTCTTGTATCTAAATCAAATCTACAAACAAAAGAAGCCAACATCTATTACAATTTTGTGTAAAAAGCAATTTTTTTAATTTAAAAAATGAAACGCATCCAAAAATGAAAAGATCCAACAATGACAACGTTTTTGTTCAATTATAACATTCAAAAACAACTTTAAAAACAAACTTTTTTTTACAAACTTTACAACTAAAATTTGCATTTCAACTTACCAACGCAAAATACTCATTATAAAACAAAGGTAAAAATTCATACTATGACATTATACAATATATGGACATATGCATAACATTTACATATTATTCCAATCCAAAACTTGAAACTTCAATATTCAACTTTTTATAAAAGCTTTGATAAAATTGTCATAGTTAATAATAAATAAAAAACCTCATTACACAAACCTAATATATATATATATATATATATATATATATATATATATATATATATATATATATATATATATATATATATATATATATATATATATATATATATATATATATATATATATATATATATATATATATATATATATATATAATTTTACTTTATCGACACCAAATGTGTGTTCCTAAAGTGCCAAATTCAATACCTACCTCAATACGTTCTAATGACTCATATGTATTTGCTGCTCAAGTGGATTTGGAGTTCAGAAATACAATCATGACATCGAAAATCCACCTCGGCTTAAATATTTTGTGGATATGTTTTCGAAATCAGAGACTAGCAAACTTTTTATGCAAATAGCCATTAAAGAGAATGTGAGTTTAAAATATTGGAAAAGATGTTTTGGTATGAATGTTGATTTGTTTTTTTTACAGAACGCCGCCATTCACGGGCATAGCCCTTTTCAAGGAGGGGGCAATATTATAGCAATATTAGAGTAGTGGATAAGTGTTAATTCTAAACAATGTTATAAGTCTATTTTAAAGAAAACCTATGGTATATATATATATATATATATATATATATATATATATATATATATATATATATATATATATATATATATATATATATATATATATATATATATATATATATATATATATATATATATATATATATAAAATTTCAAGTCTGGTGAACGGGGATTCGAAACCGAGACCTCTAAGATGGTAAGTCAAAGCACTACCAACTGAGATTGTATTTTAATTATTTTATTGATATCTTAAATTATTTTACTGATACCCGACAGCATTGTGTCTAGCTCTTAAGAGATCAGCAAAGAATTGCAGTTTTCCACGAAGTTAGTTATGGAGACACCTACGTAGGGTCCATTGGTAGAGCAACTTCGTCGAGTGGCATTATCAGCAGGAAAAAAATCGGTTGAGTTGTAGCGCTTTGACTTACCATCTTAGAGGTCTCGGTTTCGAATCTTAGTTCAGCAGACTTGACATTTTACATTAAAATCTATCGCGAATATTCGGCATATATATATATATATATATATATATATATATATATATATATATATATATATATATATATATATATATATATATATATATATATATATATATATATATATATATATATATATATATATATATATATATATATATATATATATATATATATATATATATATATATATATATATATATATATATATATATATATATATATATATATATATATATATTTTATATCACCTCTGGTGGGCAAAGGCCAGAGGCCTACAAAAATTCCACCAGAGTTAGGGGGAAAGATGGAAGCCTGGTCAAATTAAAGGGAGACGTGACCTGATACATGTGATATATATATATATATATATATATATATATATATATATATATATATATATATATATATATATATATATATATATATATATATATATATATATATATATATTTAAGTTTATTTTTAGTCACAGAACCTCTGTTACATCTTTAGAAGACTCATTACCTACCACAGCAGGTTCTTGCCCAGGAGAAATCGAGTTAAATGTTTTCCTAACCAAGTGGAATAATGTGGCGGGTTATTTGGCTTTGATAGCAAAACCTACTTTCGATTCGACCGATCAGAATAATTCTAACCACCGACGAGCGGGCCTTCTGGGCAAGAAGCACGCAGAAAGAATGATTTTTATTTGATGAAATATAGGGAACTGTTGCAAATATTTGGTTATGTTTTAATGGTGTAGGTATCGAGATTAGTGTAATTATATGCCATGCCAAAAACTGTAATTACATAAAATCTACAAGCGGCAAATTTTATGTTCAGTCAGGTAACTGGTTACGAGATTCCAACCTCGTTTCAAATACCGCAGTATCTACCCAAGTATAAAGAGGCGTACTTCAAATCTTTAAGCAAGCGAAACCCACTTAACCATTGTGAATTATATATATATATATATATATATATATATATATATATATATATATATATATATATATATATATATATATATATATATATATATATATATATATATATATATATATATATATATATATATATATATATAACTTTTCGGTATACAGTATATTACTGATCGGGTTAACAAAGGGAAGCCAGATGATATTAATTTGCATTTAAGTAAAGCATTTGATAAAGTGCCCAATGACGCAAAACATTATCCCAACATGGTATATGTGGAGAAATAAAATATTAATTGAATACCAGAAGATATTCTTCAAAGCTTAATGGACAAAAATCATTATAGAAGCTAGTAAAAAGTGGCACTTCTTAGGGTTTATTTAGGGAACACTTCTTTTCCTAACATGCATAATTGATTTCGACAGGGGAATAAAAACTAGGGTATTTAAGTTTGCTAATGAAACTACGAGGAAATTGGCTACATCTGTTGGAAATCTAGGAGGATGTATGGAATAAAGTTCAGTATGACTTAGGTAAACTTCTTGGCTGGGCTAATTAGTCACAATTACAAATTTCAGTAGAAAAGTGTAAGGTAATAATAATTGGTAACCCCAATTGAGGATTTTAATTATGACTGGATGGGAAAAGATGGAAGTCTTAATGACAAGAAAAAGAAATTCGGTATGGTTATTAGTAGTAATTTGAAATGCTAGTATGAAGTTTGGAAGCTATAAACAGAGCTAAAAAATATTAGGAATTATTACAGTAATGTTGCTTATAATAGTATGAAGGTGGTGTTATTTTTGCTACATTCCTGATTTATGATCTGGTCTTGGTTAGTAGAAAAGTCCTTGTCACATATGCTGTACTTTTCTACTTATAAAAACCATTCAACGAAATTGTGAGGAAACATGAGAAGCCACCTCTTCAATGATCTTTCTCATGATTGAAATTATAAATTTATTTTTATCAAAAGACATGACAGTCAAACAATAGTTGAAGAAATGAAATCTTTATTTGAGAGATTTTTTTAATATATTTGGAAAACATTTATCCCCATCTTCTTTCATTTTAAAGAACATATTTCGAAAACGAAAAAAAGGAATAAACATAAGAAAATTTGAAAGGTGTAGAAACTTTGGAGATAAAAGAAGAAAAAACATCACTCAGTCCTGAGGATGACGTAAAACCTACAAATTCACTCATAGCTTTCTGAATATTTATTTGATAAGTTAACTTTGATTTAAGAGTAATGAGGATAAAACGAATTACAAGAAAAGGATATATAAGGTTTAAGTTAAAGTTTTATATTTGTTGCACGGATTTATTTTTATTGTCGAGTGTATGCAATCATTTTTATTTTAAGTTCGAAAATTTTCAATGAATATCTTTGTTCAGCAAATAGTGTTCAATATTAAAAAGACGTTTTTATATATATTTTCCAACGTAAAATGAACACAATAGTCAGACTTTTACTCCAAGCAATAAAAATGTCAAAAAAAAAAAATAAAAAAAAAAAAATTAAAATAAAAATTTTTTTTTTAAAAAAAATATAAAATAAAATAAAATTGCCAAAATTTACTCTATATTTAAGATATTGCGGATTCTTTAGGCAGAGATCAAATGACTTACTATAATATAATGGAAACAACCAATCAATCTAAAATGCCGAAATAAAATAATAATATATAATATAATAATATATATATATATATATATATATATATATATATTATATATATATATATATATATATATATATATATATATATATATATATATATATATATATATAATATATATATATATATATATATATAATAATATTAATATATAATATATATTAAAATAAAATAAAACAAAAAAAAAAAAAAATAAAAAATAAAAAATAAAAAAAATAAAAAAAACAAACATTTTGATCAGACTGGTAACTGGAATTAAGTCTCGCCCCCGACGGAGACTGGGGGGACTGATTCATCAAGCGACTCTGATGACTTGAGATCCCCCCCGATTTAGCGAGTCTTTTGAGGGGGCTCT
>SEYY01020469.1:222500-255000 GCA_009176605.1 Armadillidium nasatum | reverse complement strand
GGATGAGACTAGTAATTATATGAATAATAATATCTACCATGAAGTACAAAATTTAATCTAAAAAATATTAAAGTTAAATTTATAAACTATATATATATATATATATATATATATATATATATATATATATATATATATATATATATATATATATATATATATATATATATATATATATATAATTTTCAAAGCACTTAACCATTTAACTTCTCTCCAATTTCATTATTAAAATCTAAATTCTTTTTAAAATCTACTTTAAAAAAACTACGATGCAATTAAATTAAAATAAGCAAATGCTTTTCGATCAAGAGCTATTAAATGTATCCAACAATCAGTCTATTCTCGTTAAGAAATAAGCAAATAAATCAAGACCAAGAATAGGCGAGAACAGATTTATTATTCTTTTACCATAACTTTGCAACAGGACTATTTGTTTACGAACCTCTTTAGAAATGACTAAATGACGATTAGCATAGTAGAGTGCCTTTTCGTGATTATTCGTAGCTTGATAGGCATTGCCAAGACTCCAACAGGCTCTTCCCTCTCCGACTCTGTCATTTAACTCTTGGGCAATTGCCAAATGACGAAGATGATAATGTATAGCCATAGGATAATCCCTTAGGAGTGTGTAAGTATTTCCTAATGAATAACATGCTTGCGCTTCTACGGCTCGGTCACTTAATTCTTGTGCCAGCTGCAAAGTTTTCCTGCAATAAAAACGTTTCATAAATAAATTATATGTATTCTCAAAATGTTACAATGTTGGTAGTGGGTGGGTGGGTATATATATATATATATATATATATATATATATATATATATATATATATATATATATATATATATATATATATATATATATATATATATATATATATATATATATATATATATATATATATATATATATATATATATATATTCTGATGGTTCTAACTCTAGATCAATCATAAAATTACGGGACTTCGACCCCTCCCCCTCTCAGTTTTAGCTACCGTTAAAGTTACACATATGAAATCACTAATCTAGATTTGTGAAATTTATGAAAATGAAAACAATGCTTATTTCAATTCCTTAATTTTTACTTCTTGTTAATATTTTCATAAATTTGAAAAATGTTTTATAGTTACATTTTTTTTTTTTAGTCCGACTCCAGTGGTCCTGCTCTCATTACAAAGTTCGTTTATATGAATATTATTTATAATTTGAATATTTTTTATTAAGGGGGACAGGGGTGGAAAGGATTTAGAAGCACATTTGAGTAATTAAAATACTTTCAATCAAAAACTTTCTAAAATGAATAAAAACTTTTACACAATAGAATCTGAAATGAAAGTTTATTATAACTATTTTTTATGAAACTTAAATTAAAACTCTGTACGAGAATTGTATCCAACGTGCATTTAAAAATAAATAAATTAGTACAAAAAAAATTTTAAAATATTAAGTGAAAAATCAAATTAGGATCTTGGAATCGAAACTTTTTATATAATTAAGAAAATATAATTATAGAACATTAAAATACCAACTAATGACAGGAAAAAAAAAATTAAAATATAAACAAAAAATTATTTAACATTAAGCATTGTTACAACTCTGACATAATTAAGCATGCTAATTCCAAGTTGTGCGGGAAAATTCAGTCAGAGAGCCTTAGAAAAGCCCATTTTTTAAACTTGAGAATTCAAATCAGTCAGATACTAATTCTGTTATGTTAACAATCCCATTTAAAATAATTCCACTCAATAACTTACACCAAGTTACTACAACATACTAACAATAATTAAAATTATTTATATATATATATATATATATATATATATATATATATATATATATATATATATATATATATATATATATATATATATATATATATATATATATATATATATATATATATATATTTGTCTTTTTTCCTTTTCAAGAATGAAATGGAACACTAAAATACAATGTTTACAATGATTCTCTGAATGAAAAGCACAGAATAGAACATGTTGAAAATAAATAAAGCCCCCTCCTTGAAGAGGGCTCTGCCCGTGAGTGGTGGTGATCTGTTAAAAAAAAAAAAAAAAAAAAAAAAAAAAAAAAAAAAAAAAAAAAAAAAAAAAAATTTATTGATCTTACTTGTAATGATCAGCTGCTGTCTCAAACTCTCCGAGAAATATATGAGCATTTCCTAAATTAGAATGAGCTCTTCGTTCTGCAGCTTTATCACCAAACTCTTTGGCTATTGTAAGTCTCTATTAAGAGCAAAATTGCTGAATTAACATTTGTGGTGAAAAAAAAAAAAAAAAAGTACTGTTCAAATTTAAAATATTTTAATATTTTACAATAACTATTAAAGTAAATGACTAAAAACTTTCAAACCATATATGAAAATTTGAATGCTGTTTCTTGATTATACTGTTACTATACTAAAAAAAAATGAAGAAAAAAAATTAATGGAAAATACTTTAACCACAATAATAATAATAATGGTAGTAATAATAATAATAATAATAATAATAATAATAATAATAATAATAATAATAATAATACGGTAACTCACCTCATTATGGTAACAAATGGCTTGTGAAAAGTTTCCAAGCAAGTAGTGGGTATTACCCAAATTGCCACATGCACGACCCTGGGCTGATCGATCGCCTAATTCTTCCATTAGTTTCAGATTTGCACTATATATATATATATATATATATATATATATATATATATATATATATATATATATATATATATATATATATATATATATAAATATAATAAAAAATAAAAAAAAAAAAAAAAAAAAAAAAAAATAAAAAAAAAAATAAAATAAAAAATAATATATATATATATATATATATATATATATATATATATATATATATATATATATATATATATATATATATATATATATATATATATATATATATATATATATATATATATATATATATATATATATATATATATATATATATATATATATATATATATATATATTTGGACTACGACTTCTGTACAATCTGTATTCTTGTGACATAAATCGACGAACTTTGGTTAAAAAGTAATGAAAAAGGTTTTAATTTTGATTTAATGTTTGCAAAAAGGTCACCCCCAAACCCCAAATATTAATTTTTACTATATACTCGTATAGGATACAAATCAAAATATTTCAGAAGCGTCATTTTTTAAACTCTAATAATGTAATTGCATAATACATATTACATTTTGGAGTATTTAACAGTTTATTTCTATAACACAATATACATAATTTCTATTTCAATATTTCCACTTCATTTCTATAGTGAATAACAAAGCATAAATGGGAATTTCGTGTTGGGGGTGACTTTTTTAAAAAACTAAACGAAATTTAAAATCTTTTTCATAACTTTTTAGGTATAGTTCATCTATTTCTGGTACAGGAATTTACATATTATACAAAATGTCATAACCCTTATATATATATATATATATATATATATATATATATATATATATATATATATATATATATATATATATATATATATATATATATATATATATATATATATATATATATATATATATATATATATATATATATATGGGTCATTCCACGTCACTTCAACCGAAATTTGGCAATTTTTTCCGTGACCCCTTTCGATTTTTATGAAAAATGGCACACTAACAGATCTTGTTGAGAAAATATGAATGGCGTTTATTGCAGGTCTCTAGCTCATACGGTTCAGAAGATATGACCTTTGAAACTTTGGTCAAAAATGTCAATTTTCAGAGAGTAGTCCGAGGTCAAAATACAATATCTCGGCTTCTATGGCACTTAGAAGCATCGTGTAAAGACCATTTAAAAGATCTTGAATAGCGGTACAACATTTATTTAGATGATTTTGACCTCGGAGGTCAAATAAAAAATTTGACCTATTGTGACCTTGACCTTGACCTTGAAAAAAAACCTAATCTTCGATTTTTTTCAAACTTTGCTGAATTATTGTTATATATGTATATTTTAATTTTTTTTAATGAATTATTTTTGGTTTTGGCTTGGTTTAGAAAATATAAGCAATTTAATAAGTACAAATATCACATTTTTCACTTTTTTTGCGATTTTTATCTCATTCAATGTATAGTTCCAACATTTTCCATTTCTCTTTCTCTCTCATATTATAATATATATATATATATATATATATATATATATATATATATATATATATATATATATATATATATATATATATATATATATATATATATATATATATATATATATATTGTAAGGGGCTGGCTGCTGCCGAGTATATTTTTCTTCAGTATTCTCTGAGGAATATAGTCTTACCTGCTTGTTGCTTTGCTGTTATGCTGTTTGATTTTGACTGTGCTTGGGATCCACAATATTAATGTGCATGTGCCATGTCCTAGACTGGAGAGCGTGAAGGGAGATTGATGTTAACATGTTTATTTGTTTAGATACGTTAATGTTATTCTTCTATGTTAAATTTATTTTATTATTATTATTATTTATTGAGTGCACTTGTGCTAATGAAAAGTCTTATGAGCTATTGTTCCCATTTCGGGCAATAATTAAAAACAGGTTATTCTTATTCAAACAGGTTGTTATTCTCAAGAAGGCATATTACCCTTTCAAGAGTAGGTTATATTCTTTGTGTTTTTATTATTATTATTATTAATTCATTATATATTTTTAGATCATTTAAACTGAGGTGAGGCACTGGGGTAATTATTTATAATTCTCACAGGTGCCGGTCTAGGGCCTTATTGCCTAGTGCTAATCTGGAGTTATAATCTCTATACCTATCAGGTAGAAAATATAGATAAGAGACCTTAATGGTTTTTGAGATTATCATATATTTTTTTTTTTATAAAATTTTTATATTTAATATTCACTTTGGGAAAAGAAAATATGTCAGTAGTGTGATAAATTTCACAGTAAAACATTTTCCACTTTCAAATCTTTGGTTGTTTTAAACCATTACTCTTTTTTTCTCTTTATTTTGTGTATATAAAGAGGCTATCTTGTGTACTGTGAACTATAGATAATTTTATGTGAACATTGTAAGTGTAAGATCTATATATATATATATATATATATATATATATATATATATATATATATATATATATATAATATATATATATATATATATATATATATATATATATATATATATATATATATATATATATAATATATATATATATTGATCTTACACTTACAATGTTCACATAAAATTATCTATAGTTCACAGTAAACAGGATAGCCTCTTTATATACACAAAATAAAGAGAAAAAAAGAGTAATGGTTTAAAACAACCAAAGATTTGAAAGTGGAAAACGTTTTACTGTGAAATTTATCACACTACTGACATATTTTCTTTTCCCAAAGTGAATATTAAATATAAAATTTTATAAAAAAAAAAAATATATGATAATCTCAAAAACCATTAAGGTCTCTTATCTATATTTTCTACCTGATAGGTATAGAGATTATAACTCCAGATTAGCACTAGGCAATAAGGCCCTAGACCGGCACCTGTGAGAATTATAAATAATTACCCCAGTGCCTCACCTCAGTTTAAATGATCTAAAAATATATAATGAATTAATAATAATAATAATAAAAACACAAAGAATATAACCTACTCTTGAAAGGGTAATATGCCTTCTTGAGAATAACAACCTGTTTGAATAAGAATAACCTGTTTTTAATTATTGCCCGAAATGGGAACAATAGCTCATAAGACTTTTCATTAGCACAAGTGCACTCAATAAATAAATAATAATAAAAATAAATTTAACATAGAAGAATAACATTAACGTATAAACATATCTAAACAAATAAACACGTTAACATCAATCTCCCTTCACGCTCTCCAGTCTAGGACATGGCACATGCACATTAATATTGTGGATCCCAAGCACAGTCAAAATCAAACAGCATAACAGCAAAGCAACAAGCAGGTAAGACTATATTCCTCAGAGAATACTCCATGCAATCTGAAACGAGAAAAATATACTCGGCAGCAGCCAGCCCCTTACATATATATATATATATATATATATATATATATATATATATATATATATATTATATATATATATATATATATAATATATATATATATATATATATATATATATATGAGAGAGAAAGAGAAATGAAATGTTGGAACTATACATTGAAGAGATAAAAATCGCAAAAAAGTGAAAAATGTGATATTTGTACTTATTAAATTGCTTATATTTTCTAAACCAAGCCAAAACCAAAAATATTCATTAAAAAAATTAAAATATACATATATAACAATAATTCAGCAAAGTTTGAAAAAAATCGAAGAAGGTTTTTTTTCAAGGTCAAGGTCAAGGTCACAATAGGTCAAATTTTTTATTTGACCTCCGAGGTCAAAAATCATCTAAATAAATGTTGTACCGCTATTCAAGATCTTTTAAATGGTCTTTACACGATGCTTCTAAGTGCCATAGAAGCCGAGATATTGTATTTTGACCTCGGACTACTCTCTGAAAATTGACATTTTTGACCAAAGTTTCAAAGGTCATATCTTCTGAACCGTATGAGCTAGAGACCTGCAATAAACGCCATTCATATTTTCTCAACAAGATCTGTTAGTGTGCCACTTTTTATACAAATCGAAAGGGGTCAGGGTTTTTTGTCGGTTGAAGTGACTTGGAATGACCATATATACGATATATATATATATATATATATATATATATATATATATATATATATATATATATATATATATATATATATATATATATATATATATATATATATATATATATATATATATATATATATATATATATATATATATATATATAAATATGTACTTAAATATAAAAAGGAGCCTATTTTTAAATTGTTGCTTTTTAAGTCTAAAATGATAAGTTCATTTAATTTATCAATACGTAGCTATCTTTATAATAAAAAAAACTCTTGGATTCTATCTGAAATCCTGTAGAAGTGGTAGTAATAGTGGTAATAATAAATAATAAAATTGTCAGTTACTACCTTAGTAAAAACATTATAATAAGTCCAAATGATAACTAGGATAACCTAGTTACCATTTTAAACTAACCGACCATGAGAGCCCCTAGCTCAGCTGATTAGCATATCAACTTTCGGGTAAATTTAACCCCTTTTGCTAAATAAAAATAAACAAACTAGTTTTTGATATAAGAACACACTTGATTTTGTAATTATTTGAAATAAATTAATTTGGTAGTAAATTAAAAATTGCTAGCAATAATAATACTAGGACATAGAACTTTGATGATGATGATGATGATGATGATGATGATGATGATGATGATGATGATAATGATAATAATAACAATAATAATAATAATAATAATAATAATAATAATAATTTAATAATAATAATAATAATAATTTAATAATAATAACTGAGAGCTCTTTGATTTCAAATGGAATTTTTTTAACTTAACTTGCAAAATTATTTGATTTAGTTGGCAAAGTGAAACTATGGCTTAGTTTTATATTAACTGTTTTACTCTAATAATAGAAATATATTTCGCAGCAAATTAATTTTCATCTTATGACTCTTATTGCAACCAGTAAAACTGAGCTGTGATGTAACTAAAGTCCTTTTTCCATCCAACAGAATTTAAGAATTAAAAAAACAAAAACAACATCAAAAACACTTCTAATAAACAGGTAAGTTAATCTGCAGCCAGAATATAATACACTCCAAACCTAAAATTTTATTGTTCCGTTATTAAACAATGTATGGAAAGTGAGAAACTTATAATTTACATAGTAACACACCATATATATATATATATATATATATATATATATATATATTATATATATATATATATATATATATATATATATATATATATATATATATATATATATATATATATATATATATATATATATATATATATATATATATATATATATATATATATATATATATATATATATATATATATATATATATATATATATATATATATATATATATATATATATATATATATATATATAATTTAACATACGCATAGTATTCAACAGCTTTCTGAAGGCAGTGTTTAACTTCCTCACTGAATCCTCCAGGTTCCTGGGGACCAACTCTTCCAAGATGCTTCCCCTGAGCATGGTACACATTTCCCAAATTATAAAGTGCTCTGCCTTCACCAACCTGCCAGAGGAGCAATTTAAAAAGTAAATTTTTAAATTTTTAAAAAAATGAATCCAAAATCCAAAGAAATATCCATGTCAGAGAAATAATATTAACAAATTATTATTTTGTTGTTATCAGAAAATTACTACTGAATAATCTTTAAAAACAGTCTAAAATTTTAATGCTATTCAATATGCGATGAAAATGAATGTTTAAAGAAAATTTGGCTTTTGAAGTTGGATATAGCATTCAGTACCGAATCAGTTTAGAACAGTCTGATAAAGAATATTTTAAGGGATGACTAGCACAATCAAAATTTATATTCGATAGATTAATTATTGACATTTTTTTTTTTTTTTTTTTTTTTTTTTTTTTTTTTTTTTTGTAAATCTGTTACAACCACCTGGAAACTGATTAGTAGTTTCAGTGGTGTTACTTCTATGCACTCCAGATACATTTTTTACTGGCTACCTAATAACTGAGAAGTCAAACAACTGAGACAATCAATTGATCATCAAATGGTATAGTTGTTAGCATTTACAGTACTATAATAATCATAATGTATTTACAAAAAGTTAAAAATATTTTTATTTAATTAAATAACTTCAAACAGGAGCAACACACATTTTATTAGTTATAAATATCAAATAAAATGTGGTGGTGTAATACGAAGGATCATCATTTTTTTTTCTCTCACCTTATCTTCAAGCTCTTGAGAAATGGTCAAATGTCTTTCACAACAAATAACTGCTTCTTTGAACTTGCCCATTACCTTCAAAGTATTGCCGAGATTACCAGAAGCTTTCGCAACCCCCAATCTATCACCCATAGTTCTGAAATAAATTAAACACAGGAATAGTATCAAAATCATAAATGAAAAGTAAACATTTGAATAGCTTGCTTATAGTCATGATATCTCCCAAATCATAGAAATTAGATAATATAATTATGTATATAAAATTACATAGACAAATTATACTATGGCTATTGCAATAACAACAATAATAATAAAAAAAAGAAAACTACAAAATATAAACAAAACTTACGTAGCTACAGTTAAATCCAATTTATGATACTCCATAGCTTTATCATATTCAGCCAAATAGAAGAAAGCATTACCAAGTTGAGAATACACAGCTGAAAGCGTTCGTAAATCATCAGTACCCGCGCGAAGTGCAGCTTCAAAGAAAGCTACTCCTGCACGGCAATCCCCACTTTTACAAAGTCTTTCCCCTTCAAGTGCTAACTCAAGGCATGTACTCGAATCCATTGTTATAAATATGATGAAAACCACTTAGCTCTGGAGAGGGATGCTAAAAAAAGAAGAAGGAATAATAGACTAATATATATATATATATATATATATATATATATATATATATATATATATATATATATATATATATATATATATATATATATATATATATATATATATATATATATATATATATATATATATATATATATATATATATATATATATATATAAGATAAAGAAAAGTATTTCCTCAGTGTCCCTTCGCACGAGAATAGAGTCCGCTGTTGTAACCATAAGACTAACTTGATGACTCAAAATGTCACTTTCAAATCTAGCTTTCAAGTAAATAAATAAATTCCCATTAGAACAATATCACCATGTAGAAAACGCTCTTCTCCTGATCTTTGTAACTTATTTTAATAAATTAACATAGCGAAAAAATAGATGTAAATAAGAAATGTCTAAATCTAAAGATCTCGTGAGCAGAGGAACAGAGAGAACGCTTTTTTTTTTTAATCTTCCATTTTATATGGTCTTTCTTCTATACATATATTACAATTATCATTGCAATATTAATTTATTTAAATAATTTTTAAAAAATAATGGGAAGGATATGTTTACATGGTGATACTGTTCTGACTCGACTCTGTTCATTTAAAATCTAGATTGGAAGGTGACTTATTTTTGGTTACCTGGTTATGTGACGCAGGTTCGAACCTCTTTATTTCCATTTACTTCATTTTCCATTTTTTATTTATTATTTATTTTATATATATATATATATATATATATATATATATATATATATATATATATATATATATATATATATATATATATATATATATATATATATATATATATATATATATATATATATATATATATATAGTGATGGGACAATTAATCATCATATTTTTTCTCAATTGTCAATAGAGCAGTTTGTGCAGTTACCTACTCGTATTCCTGATCAACTTGGAAATAAACCCAACATTCTAGACCTTTCTTTAAATTCTAATCCTTCTCCTTATACTGTTATACTCTATCCTCCTCTGGGGTCTTCTGGTAATCTTCTTATGTCTGTATTCTTTTCTGTCATTTCAAATATTCTACAAAAAGACCCCAGTCTATTGCGAGGAAACATTCGTAGTATTTCGGTGTGCATGCTGGTCGGACTTTCGGTCGTACTTCTTTGATTTACCGTGGAATGATTATTGCTTTCGTGTGAGTGGTCTTTCAGAGTGTGCAGAGCGTATTGCCTAGGTGATTCTCTGTGGAAGAGAGGTGTATTATCTATAATCTTTCCCTACTAGTAAACCTTGGTATAACTGTTTGTTCTCGTGCTATTCGCGAAGGGATGTTGCTTTCAGGAATTACAGTCATCTTCAAACTCCAGAAACTCATGCAATTTATTTTTCATCTCGGAACCGAGCAAAATCTATTTTTAGTAGCACCAAAAGTTAATTTTCTAAATACAAAATGCAATAATCTTTTTGGTACCTTTTCTTCAAGTCCTTTCTGGGATTTTCAAAAAATGTCAACTCAAACATTGCCTCTTCCTCTTCTTCTAATGCTGAACTCATCGCAACAAACATTTGCCTGTAATTCAATTTTATACGATTTTGAAGCTATCCCTCCACCTTCAACCCCTTCTAACTCAATTAAAACTAAAATTGCAATTTGTTCTAAAGACGTCATTTCTGCTCTCTCTCTCTCTCTCCCTCTGAGCTTAACACTAAGAAGGCGTACGATTCTGATGGTATCACTCCTGTGTAGGGACCAACTGGGGTTGGAATTTTGCTAGACCTGGGGTTCTGTCCAGGGTTGTTTAACATTTGTAAAGAGGTCAAAAACACTGAAATTTTAGGTTACGAAAATTAGATATAATTGTAACTGAGATTAATTTACTTATAAGGAAGGAGTAGAATAGCCAACATTCATTTAAATTAATGATTATATGCATTTTTTCAGAAAAAATTCAGAAAATTACAGAATTTGTATATTAAAAGTTCAATTTCAATATTGAGGACAATATAGAAATATTGCAGTCTAATGAGGTAAATATAATAGTTAATAGTACTAGTTTCATCATAAAAATACTGGTAACAGTAAATTAAGTTTTAAAGACTTCAAGTAATGAAAATTTTAAAATTTTCAGGAACCTAAATCTTCTGGATTCTCATTTTCGTGGGATGTTGTCCTTGCAGACTCTGGTGATTCAGAAGCCAGTACAGGACTATGTCCGTATTTAACTGAGTCTACTAATTACCGAGTTGAATAAATAAATTTAAATTAAAGTCATCAACGATGATTCTATTGCCTTCTGGAAGGCAAACAAGAATGATCTCCCCACACTAATAACACTGGCAAGAGTATATTTGTGCCCACCAGCAAGCTCCAGTGCCAGTGAAAGAGAATTGAAAGTAGGATCAATTCAAAAAGATAAGAATCAAACTATTGCCAAAGAATGTAGAAATGCTACTGTTTTTAAAATACAATCTTATAGCAGTAACATATTCAACGTCATTGCCCTCTGTTCCTGAACATTTCACTCCCCCAAATTCTAAAACTTATGATACAAATGTTCAAGAAGATTCTGATAATGAATAGTGATTTAAGTTAATGAATCGTTTGTTTCCTCTTTTAAGTTGCATTTATTTTGTCACAACTAAATATAAAACGAAGGAATAAGGAATTAAAATTTTAATTTTCTTATATTTTGTTTGATTTAATAAAAAATTAATAAGTATAATTTGCAATTAACCACGGTAGGTAAACCCTGGATTCCCTTGATTATTTATTAGCCGGGGTTGACCAGGGCTGACTGGGGACCCAGTCAGTCCATACATGCTCCTGTGGTTCTAACAGCTTGTGCTTTTGAGCTTGCACCCTGCCTTGGTAAACTATTTTGTCTGTCTTTCTACGTCAACCATTCAGCCTGTGCAAAAAAAGGGGCACCCCTCTCAACCCTTCAACTACCGTCCCATTTCTTCAACCTCCGTTCTTCCTAAAGTTTTCGAACCTATCCTTAACAGGAAGATTTGGAAACCTCTCAAATCTTCAAATCTTTGTTCTGATCGCCAGTATGGTTTTCGTAACGCTGTTACTAGTGATCTTCTTTCCTTCTCAGGGTTCTGTCCGATCTCCAACTCTCTACTTTTCATTGATGAACTTCTCTCAATTATTTCACCACCTGTCTAATAATATGTTAATAATTCCATGAACATTACACTTTTCCCTTTAAAATACGTCCCTCCCAACAGCAGTTAATCGAAGCAAGGATGGTGGACTACCTCTGATCTTTCTTATTTCAAACTGGTAAAGAGAAAACTTGGTCATTTTCAATGCCATAAAAATTCAATTCCTCCATCTCTCTACTAGACACAACCTTCCACATAATATAGTATCTTTTTGCCTGTCAAATTGTTGCATTACTCTTGCGTATAGTACCTATACTATCTATAATACAACTGACACTGCTCTTCTGATCTCTCTCATTGCATACCTCCTCCGCTAAGTGAGAAGAGCACATGCTACACGCCTTCCTACATAGTCTCAGTCTTCCACTCTCCAACTCTCTGATCCCAGAGTTAACCGCTATACTCCATTTTACATGTTCTCAACTGGTAAAATCTGGAACGCACTTCCTTTGACTTACATAATTTCAAACGCCGTGTATCGAGGCATGTCGACCTGTATTGACAAGGTTTCCGGTATTTCCTCAACTCTAAAGGAAAATGGTAGGGCTCTGGCTTTTTGCCACCAGAGGATATATATATATATATATATATATATATATATATATATATATATATATATATATATATATATATATATATATATATATATATATATATATATATATATATATATATATATATATATATATATATATATATCCTTGAATCTGGCTTTGCTAGTGAGCGGTGGTGTAAATATCAGAGCCGTGCGCGACTCTAATTTTTTTTTAGGTGCGACTTTGCCGCCGGACCTCGTGCGACTGCGACTCTATTTTTGGCAACCTCAATGCGACTTGCAACTTTTCGCCGGTGCGTTTCCGCTAAATTACAAAGTAAATCTCATACGGAATACACGCATATATATATATATATATATATATATATATATATATATATATATATATATATATATATATATATATATATATATATATATATATATATATATATATATATATATATATAGGTCAAGCTTAGGCAGTCTATTTGCACTGTGTTAAAATATATATGACGTAACCTAACCTGACCCAGGGCTAATGTTTAGAAGGCATGGCCGGGATAACCTATATAAAGGCATTGCCACACTAACGTTATTCGTAGTACAAATGACGTTAAATCTATAAGTTAACGTGGCAATGTCTTTTCAAAAGTAAAAATTTTTTAACAAGGTGCGTAATAGATTGTCTAAGTTTCCCATATATATATATATATATATATATATATATATATATATATATATATATATATATATATATATATATATATATATATATATATATATATATATATATATATATATACTATTATATATGGCTAATAATAGCAATAATAATAATTATAATCAGTTTTGATGCCACTTCGCTTTTCGTTTCTATAGCTAATGATAAGAACGTCTTTCAAATAAAAAATAAACAAACAGGAAAGGTTTCAACATTGTCCAAAAAGTTTTACACTAATTTTTAGAATGATACAAGTCAGAATTGCTTCTAACTTTTAAGGATTTAAAAAAAAAAAGTCTTTCTTCCTGTTCAAAGTCGCGGAAAATTGGCTGTGCAACTTTGTTTAGTCCGACTTTTGCAACACGTTTTCGACTTTGCGACTTCGAAATTCATGTGCGACAAAGTCGCAACTCTGCGTCGCAACGCCCAGCTCTGGTAAATTTTATATATATATATATATATATATATATATATATATATATATATATATATATATATATATATATATATATATATATATATATATATATATATATATATATATATATATATACTAAAGAGCAAAATTAACGCACCCTCCACAATTTACATGTTGGGAAGTCCCAACCATATTGTAGGGTAATAGGAGTGCCTGTGTGTGGAGGTGTGTCCGTACCTACCCAAATAATGCAGTTTAGCATTTTTGCGTAGGTGCGATACTGACGAAATATGGTTAAAGGGTAAACCAGCAAAATTCGGTGAATGACGTGGTAGGAGAGGTGGTAACGTTAAGGGTATACCGGGAATCGAGAGTATTCAACCTTTAACGTTTGTGCAAGTAATATGGGGAGGTTACGACTAAGTTTGACACGTGAAGACTATGTGTCAATCACAACACTGTCGGCTGAAGGGTATGGCCAACGCCAACTGGGCCGACAGTTCGGAGTCTCCCATACAACCATCGGAAGGGTCCTACATAGGTACGAGTTGGCATATGCTCACACCAGGTAGGCCACAGGCAACAACGGCCGTCAAGGACAGATATATACGGTTAATCGCAGCTCGCGATCTACATGAAACACCATGTGGCCATCGGGCAGAGCTGCAGGCTGTCCATCAGACCCTTGTTAGCACGAATACCATTCGACGTCGCCTCGTGGAACATGGATACCACCCACGGAGCCGGTAAGAGGACCCCCGCTAACCAGGTAGCACCGAATAGCAACGATGGCTTTCGCACACCACCACCAGCATTTTCGGCCCCAGGATTGAGCGAGTATCCTATTTATGGAAGAGTGCCGATTCAATCTGCAGCTTCGACAGACGTTCCAGGGTTTATCGGAGGCGTCATGAGCGCTATGCGGAATGCACAATGCAAGAGATACTCTCCTTCGGTGGTGGGTCCGTTATGGTTTAGGGTGACATATCTTTCCATGCTCGGACGGAGTTACATGTCTTCGATGAAGGGTACCTAACAGGGCAATGATACATAACGGACATACTAGAACAGAACGTCGTACCATTTGGCCCCCTACATCGATGAAGCCTTCGCCTCCATACAGGATAACGCCAGACCGCACGTAGCCAGATGTGCTGATTACAACACGGTAGGGATTCGAACATTGGACTGGCCCAAGTACACTCCCGACCTAAACCCCATTGAGAACCTATGGGGCACACTGAAAAGGCGGCTGCGACGGCTACAGCACCGGCGACAAAGCCTTTACGACCAGTGACAAATGGTTGGAAGGAACTGCCAATGGAAACCATTCAGGACCTCATTTCCAGCATGCATCAACGGTGTTTAGCTTTCATACGTGCAAGGAGAAGTCACACAAAGTACTGACGGCCAGGGACAGGTGATATGCACATACTCCCTGCAAGTTTGCACCGCACCCTACTTATATGCCACGGTGTGCCAGGATCACGGGGATTCACACGGTAGGGCACCACATCATCCCCATTATGTATAACTATGTGCTGTATATTAACAATGTTACTACCCGTTTAGTATGTTTAAGTACCATCCTATTGACGTTTGTTCAAATGGCGCGTTAATTTTACTCTTCAGTATATATATATATATATATATATATATATATATATATATATATATATATATATATATATATATATATATATATATATATATATATATATATATATATATATATATATATATATATATATTACAGAAATTCAATTTTCTTTCATACATGATTTTGGTATCGGTCGCTTTTTACAGATACGGGTACTTACAAAAATTTTACATACCGATACACACCACAAAATTTGCTGATACTAGCCGATACCGATACTTGACTTCATTCCTATATATATATATATATATATATATATATATATATATATATATATATATATATATATATATATATATATATATATATATATATATATATATATATATATATATATATATATATATATATATATATGGGGCAGCTCCCCACTTGTATTACTGATCACTTTGGAGATGAATCCAACACTCTAGACCTTTTATTAACTTATAATCCTTTTCTTTATACTGTTCAATACTTTTCACTTCCTATGGGTTAATCCAATCACCTTATCTCTGTATCCTTTATAGTTTTCCTCTTGCGAGGAAAAAAGTTTATTTCAATGTCACAGATTAGTCGGGCATGTAGTTGTATTTTTATTTTCCTTGGAATTATCATTATTTCTGAAGGAGGAGTTCCTCAAAGTGCACAGCGTGCATAACCGAGGTGATCTCTCTATCAATAAGATACATACAAGCGTTTCTACTTCAAACTTAACAATCCTTTAACTCTGCTTGTTTTCACGATATTCGTGCACCAGAGATATCTCCGAAAGTACATTTGTCTTCAAACTTCAGAAACTCGTGCAACTTATACTTCAGACTGAAATTATGCCATTTATTCTCTATAGCGTTAAAAAAAAATTGTTTACATAGAAAAAGTAATAGCCTTTTTTGTTCCTATTCACCACACCCTCTCTGATTATCATGAAAAAAAAATATATATATATATATATATATATATATATATATATATATATATATATATATATATATATATATATATATATATATATATATATATATATATATATATATATATATATATATATATATATATATATATATATAACTCTACTTCTTCTACTTTCCCTCCTCTAGTATCTTCTGACAGTAGAACTGCAAATTTGTTTTCTGCTAATGCTGAACTCTTTGCTCAAACCTTAAGTTCCCTTTAATGATTCTGGAACTATTTCACTTCTTTCAACTGATTTATCCCTGCCATTTTAATTGTATGAAAATATGTCCGCTCTCTCTGAACTTAACGCTAAATAGGCATTTGGTCCTGACAGTACTCCTCCTGTGGTTCTCAAAACTTATGCTTATAAGTTTGCACCCTGCATTGGTAACCTATTTCATCTATGTGTTTCTACTTCAAACTTCCTTTCCAGTTCTACCGATTAGTCTTAAATTATGTTGTCTGAGATACAGATCAAATGCATGTTTAAATCTGACAATCTTAATGTTAATGTATTTGAATATGAATGTGAATTTTTTTTTCTTCTTCTTGTTCTTCTAATCTGCATATTTTGTCAATATGACATCTGTTGTATCTCCATTAAACAATATTAAAACAGACTGCTTTAATACAAATTCTTGCTTAAATTTACACTGTACCCGTTTATATGAGCTTTGCAGATGTACAACTCTATCAACCCCTGATGCTTGCCGAAGCAAACATTTAGTGAGAGAACTTGATGATCTGTTCTAACTTTACCAGATCATGATGCTACACTCTGTCTTTAAAAGATGTACTGTAATCCATGAAATGGTTCTCCCCTTGGATTTCTCTTGTGCACTGAATGCTCAAATTGTTCAGTGTCGGAAAAAAGAAACAATAGAACTATTTATTGTTTATAAGACGCAAAACAAAAGCAAAGAAGAAATTAGACAAACCTTGTATGTCCCTACTATATTAGATTCATCTAGCCCCCATAAATTTCAATGAATCATCAATACTTCACTCTTTACATTACTTTTAAAGCACAACCAATACTTTGTTTTTCTCTTTTACCAATTCGATTTTAGTTTGGGAAACGAATTGCAGCGCTCTACGATCGCTCAAAAGGGAACACTCACAAGTCTCTCTATCGTTCGCCATAAATGATTATACGAGATGTTGCAATAGGTTCTTTCGATGATTAACAATGAGGAGGAAATGTCTGGTAATCTATCCTTTCTCACTATATTTATTGGTTTCTGTCTCTTTTTGTTTTTGGTTTTGGTTTTAGGATTTCCGGAAAGGATTCCCTCTTTTACATAAACAAGTATTTCAATTTCTCGCACTCGCGTTAAAATTTTATCTCTTGAATACATCAGAATATATCTGGTTTCGTTTCCTAATTCTCGTATTTTACATTTGCTAAACTTTATTGTATTAGTAAAACAACGCTAAATTAAATAAATCACGCAAATAATCATATATATATATATAAAAAACGCATTCCGTTGATAACTTAAAATATTAACCTTAAACTGGCCTTGCTTTTTTTTTTAATTCCCTAAGGGAATGATTAAACTAGTTATTTTTCTTCATATATTTAATAACAAACTCCTCGGCAGATTTTTAGAAATTCAATGATAGTGAAAAATAGAGATAACCACAAGAGTATAACTCATTTAGGCAATATAATATATATATATATATATATATATATATATATATATATATATATATATATATATATATATATATATATATATATATATATATATATATATATATATATAATATATATATATATATATATATATATATATATATATATACACACACACGACTTGTGAACAGAAGAAAAAAACTAAACTGTTCAAATCACCATCATTTTAAAAGAAATCTTTATGATACTAACACCAAACCCAAAATGACGAAACAGGGAACGCACAGAGAGCCCGACCAAGAAAAACAAATTACGTACATACGTACACATATAAGCCAAGGGTGATGAAATATAATAATAAAGGAATAAAATTCGGACACACACAGTTACACACATCGATTCCCCTTAACAAAGCTATTAAGAAAACGGGAATACGAAAACAAGGAATATAAGTTTTTAAATTAAATATAAAATACAATACAGACGCTATATGAAGGGAACTAAGGGGAAATGGGCGGGGTTTTGAGGGAATGGGGGTAGCCAACTAATCAAAGGACAAAGATGTTTAAAAAAATATTTTAACATAAAAGAGTCACTCACAGAATTAAGAGTTAAGAGAAATTCCCTCATCCATATATATATATATATATATATATATATATATATATATATATATATATATATATATATATATATATATATATATATATATATATATATTATATATATATATATATATATTACAGAACGCCACCACTCACGGGCAGAGCCCTTTTCAAGGAGGGGGCACACACACAGGGACAAAACTCATTCAAACACACACACCTAACGCACAGCCCTCAGGTGGGCGCAGACGGAAGCCTTAAAGAGTGGAAGATTAAATACAGGAGGAAAAATAGATGATGGTAGAGAATTCCACAGAGTAGAGGTGGCTGGAAAGGAGGAGGTACCACAACGGGCTAGCCTGGGATTTCCTACGTCCACACAGAATTGGTGCGAAAGCAGGGCACCCCTTGTGCAACGAGGACGACGCAACGGTGGAGGAATGCGAGAGGCCAGTTCTCTCGAGCCCATGCCATTGTAGTACCTGTAGAAAAGAGATAGCGCGCCAACGTCAAGTCGCAGAGACAGAGGCTCAAAAGAATTTGAAAGTAGGGGACAGTTAATTAATCTTTTAGCTTTTGACTCAACCCTATCCAGAAGAGAGGAGGAGCCGGAGCCCTCCCAAATGTGAGAGCAGTACTCCATACAAGGACGAATAAGACCCTTATATATTTGGAGTAACTGCTCAGAAGAAAAAAATTCTCGCAATCTGAACAGAACTCCCAGCTTCTTAGAAGCCGCTTTAGCAACCATTGTGATATATTGTTTCCAAGACAATTTGTTGTTTATGTTTAGACCAAGAATGTTAATGTTATTTACAGGTGAGACGGGAGAGCCGTCGAAGAGGATAGGAAAGTTAGGAGGTGTTTTTGAGAGGGAGATGTGCAGAAGTTGAGTTTTTAAAGAGTTGAATTTCACAAGGTTGCTATGACCCCATCGGGAAATCCCATCCAGATTGGCAAGAATAGAATCGGAAAGTTGAAGACGAGAACAACTCTAGATGCAAAAGAGGGAGCAGATTTGAAATGAGTAGAAGAATGTAGAGTTGAGTCATCAGCATAAGAGTGAACAGAGTTAGAAGTGCAGTTAAGATCGTTAATGAAAAGTAAGAATAAAGTTGGAGATAAAACGGAACCCTGAGGAACACCACAGTTGACAGAAAAGGAGGAAGACGTCACTCCATCTACAAATGCCGAAATGGAACGATCTGAGAGAAAACTAGACAAGAGTAAGCAAAGAGAAGGAGGAAACCCAAAGGAAGGGAGCTTGGAGAGCAGTGACGCATGCCATACCCAGTCAAAAGCCTTGGATATGTCAAGCGCCACCACACAAGACTCCCCGAAGTCCCTAAGGGCAGAAGACCATATATCAGTAAGATAGGAAAGTATGTCACCAGTTGACCTCGAGCGTCGAAAGCCATACTGGTGATCTGAGAGAAGAGAATGTGACTCCAAATAATCCAGGAAATGAGAGTTGAGGAGAGTTTCAAAATTTTTAGATAGAACACAAGTGAGAGCTATAGGTCGATAATTAGAAGGGTCAGAGCGACTACCTTTTTTCGGGATCGGCTGAACAAATGCACGCTTCCAGCAATGAGGAAAAGTATTAGTATTAAGGCATAGAGAGTAGAGCTGAACGAGGACAGGCGCTAACTCGGAAGCACACTCCCTCAGAACACGAGGGGGAATGCCATCCGGGCCGCTGGCCTTCCTTACGTTCATAGATTTTAGGATCCCATGCACCCGCTCATGAGTAATTACAGGCAGAGACATGGGACACCTGAGAGGAGAAGGAGTAGGAGGAGGGATGTCTGAATCAAGCAGGGTGGTATTAGATGAAAAAAGGAGGCCGAAGAGATTAGCCTTTTCAGAAGGAGTATTAGCTACAGAACCATCAGAGCGAATAAGAGGAGGAAGGGCAGATTTACAGAAGTTGTTAGAGATATTTTTGACAAGAGGCCAGAAATTTTTATCAGTAGGAGAGCCATGGATGTCAGCGCACTTCCTTTTTATGAAAATATGTTTAGTCCGTCGAAGAGCATCCCTGCAACGATTCCGAGCTAAATGAAAATTAGCAAGAGTGATAGGAGAAGGAGAGTTTTTCCATTCACGATAAGAATTGTCTCTCTCCCGAAGGGCAAGAGAACAATTGCCATCGAACCAAGGATTCTGTGGAGAAAAAGATTTAGTTGAAGATGGAATAAATCTGCCCATCCCGTCAAGGATTACGGCCCCTACCTTTTCAGCAGAGACAGAAGCGTCCCCCGAGACAAAGCAAGATTCACTCCAATGATAGTTAGCAAAGAAGCGGCGCATTGCCCCCCAATTAGCCCGATTAAAAATATATATATAAATATATATATATATATATATATATATATATATATATATATATATATATATATATATATATATATATATATATATATATATATATATATATATATATATATATATATATATATATATATATATATAGAAGATGTATCATACACAAATATACTGCATCTTTTTTTTATTCAAAATTCATTTGTAAAATCAAAACAGGTGAGTAAATATAATAAGGATGGATTTATTAAGGTTAGGTAGGTTGGCTTAGGTTCGATTATTAGGAAAAGTTTGTGTTGTTAAGTTAAATTAGGACTGATTAAATTATGTTAGCCAAATTTACATTATATGAATGATACATTAAATTTTATTACAGCTATTAGAATTCCACATATGAAATTGAAAATACCTTATGTGAAAGATCATTTGTTCATCTTGAAGGATATTTGGCTACGCTTATGTTGTCCAGGGGTTATGCACATGAGGAAACATTTGTGTGTTTTCTTTCAGTAATGGCTAAACATATAGTTCCCATAGATAGTATATATATATATATATATATATATATATATATATATATATATATATATATATATATATATATATATATATATATATATATATATATATATATATATATATATATATATATATTATATATATTATTATATATTATATATATATATACACTCTCAGTATATAGTATATTAGTATTCAAGTATATAATATATATATATATATATATATATATATATATATATATATATATATATATATATATATATATATATATATATATATGGCGGCTTGTGAAGGAAAAAAATGGTGGACTATAAACCATTTGAGAAATTGACAGATTTTAATTGAAATTAGATTGGATAGATTTTTTGGTGGTCCATTTTCAGTTGCATCTGTTCAGACTGTCCAACTTCATAATCCATAAGTATAGCACCATGGGAGACTATAGTTTTCCATTAGCTATTAGCTACATAAGTGCTGAGATTAGTAGAACATTTACATATTTCAGGAATAATAGGATGACAACAGAATAACACTGTTCAAATTCTCCAGTTTTAAATCCTATGAAAGTTTGGATTTTAATATTCTTTATCCTATAAGTTCTTTAGTAATTTTTCTGGAACTGCTACTTTCTAATGAAATTTTACTTATCTTCCCACTTGACAATGACTTTTTATATGTTGGAATATGCTAAAGGGAAAACAGTTTTTTCTGATAAATAAATTTTGAATAATTTTTAGTGAAGTTGAGCTATGGCGCAGATTCTAATTAGATAAAAAAAATTAAAATATTGAAAGTAGCAAAAGGTGGAGACAGTGTTCCCAACTAAAAAAAAATGCTCCGCATATAACTGTGGCACAATAGTGCCATTCAAAATACTATTTAAGATAATTTAGTGCATTGAGAAATGTAAAAACTTGGCATCTTGATCAAGCATGCCCAAAAACCTTAATGGACTACACATGTTGCTTGTACACTAAAAATGGAAGTGGAAAAAGGGAAAAGAGTTTACCCGTGTTTTCATAGGGCAATATGATATATATAAGGGTCATTCCAAGTCACTTCAACCAAAATTTGGCAATTTTTTCCGTGACCCCTTTCGATTTTTATGAAAAATGGCACACTAACAGATCTTGTTGAGAAAATATGAATGGCGTTTATTGCAGGTCTCTAGCTCATACGGTTCAGAAGATATGACCTTTGAAACTTTGGTCAAAAATGTCAATTTTCAGAGAGTAGTCTGAGGTCAAAATACAATATCTCGGCTTCTATGGCACTTAGAAGCATCGTGTAAAGACCATTTAAAAGATCTTGAATAGCGGTACAACATTTATTTAGATGATTTTGACCTCGGAGGTCAAATAAAAAATTTGACCTATTGTGACCTTGACCTTGACCTTGAAAAAAAACCTCCTTTTCGATTTTTTTCAAACTTTGCTGAATTATTGTTATATATGTATATTTTAATTTTTTTAATGAATTATTTTTGGTTTTGGCTTGGTTTAGAAAATATAAGCAATTTAATAAGTACAAATATCACATTTTTCACTTTTTTGCGATTTTTATCTCATTCAATGTATAGTTCCAACATTTCCATTTCTCTTTCTCTCTCATATATATATATATATATATATATATATATATATATATATATATATATATATATATATATATATATATATATATATATATATTGTTAAGAATTTCCCACATTTTCCCATTTATAAGTGTACCTTGTACACTTATTTTCCTCTATATGAATAGAGTTTAGTTTAGTTTTTATCAAAGGTACTTTTTATTTTTATTTCTTTACAGAATTTATGTATTAATATGTTAAGTATTGATATAAGTTTATAAGTTTTTCAAGTATTTTTGTCAAAGACAAAGTTCATATCTCTAATTTTCCACTTATATCTAAAAACCAAAGGATTACAAGGTAGGACTAAATATATTAATATATTATTTTTTGAGAAAGTGTCAAATTTGTTTTCTTCTATATTGATGACTACCATTATTGTTTAAAGGACGTCTATGTGTCTGAAATTTTACACAACAAGTGTTTTCATCTCATCAGAAAAGTAACCTCAACCCTGTGTGAGGTATGCCAGTCTTATTTATCAATTTACTTATTAGTATAATCTATCAAGTCTAGAAATTGTCTATAAATATATTCAATTTTCAATTTAGAATCATGCTAGTATAGAATATAAATTTCTTTTAGGTTCCTGTTCTGGGGGCCTCTATTCAGAAGATAAATTCTTGTTTGGGGGCCTATCTTCAATATCTCAATTCCTGTTTTGGGGGCCTATCTTCAAGACAATTCCTGTTTTGGGGGCCTCTTTTCAGCAGACAATTCCTGTTTTGAGAGCCTATATTTTATCAGCTCATATTCCTGTAGTGGGAGCCTATTTTCACAAGCCCATTTCTTGTTTTGAGGACCTATTTTCCAACAGAAAAATTCTAGTTGTGGATTGTTTATTTCCACCAACCCCAATTGCTGTTCTAAGGCTTGGATTTGTTTGAGATTCTCCCCTTTTTCCTTGAGCTTTATTGATAGAAACCCATATTCTGAATTGTGAAGACTTAGCTTATATTCAGACGCAGAGACTTGATTTTTTTTGTATATATTGGAATTAAATATATATTCCCCTTCAGAAGAATTCAACATGAAGGTTAGATACCTTCCATAAATATTTATTGATAAAAACATTTCTATTGTTTCTTAAAACACAGGTATATATATATATATATATTATATATATATATATATATATATATATGTGTGGGTGCTCACTAATATATATATTTGACTACCTAGGCTTATATAAGTGTTATATTATTTTAGTCAAAACTTTTGAATAGAATTATATTATTTTTATAATTTTAGTATAAAGTTATATTTTTTTTTGTTGTTGTCGAGAGTAAAAATACAAACAAGGTTGATTGCGCATTGAATGTATAGTGTGTTGGTTTGTTTATTATATATATATATATTTTTTTGGTAAATTTCACTTATTTGTGAATTAATGCTTACACTTTTTATTAAATACTATAAACATTCCTTGTACTTGTTATTCTTTTCCCACATGTGAGTGGAGGTTACTTGAGGAGACTCACCCTGTATAAAGGTAATTATCTTATCTCCCTCTTATTTTCACTTACATGTGTGGGCATGTTGCACATTTTCTAATGCTTTATATTTTTTTTTGCATGTACATTCGTGGCTTTGTGTAAGAGTTTGATCACTCAATTTTTTTTATCCATTTCCCTGGTGTCCTAAAATTGCATGGTTCTTTAAGTTACTCAGACAACAGTGAATCATTCAAATTATTCAATCTGTGGACTGGAACCCTCTTCTACATTAATTATCTGGTATGTGGTGGTGCTCTAATTATTTTTTTTCTATTTTTTTTATCTATTATGGTATTAGCAGAGACTTGAACTGTTGAGGAGTTATTGAAACACCGATTTGGTTTCTTTACTGATTCCAGATTTACAGGTCTACAAGAGTTTATACAAACTTTCCATACTCATCATATCCCTCTATTTTCCCCCTAGTTTTTGTTAGAAATTCATAACATATATATATATATATATATTGTAAGGGGCTGGCTGCTGCCGAGTATATTTTTCTCGTTTCAGATTGCATGGGGTATTCTCTGAGGAATATAGTCTTACCTGCTTGTTGCTTTGCTGTTATGCTGTTTGATTTTGACTGTGCTTGGGATCCACAATATTAATGTGCATGTGCCATGTCCTAGACTGGAGAGCGTGAAGGGAGATTGATGTTAACATGTTTATTTGTTTAGATATGTTAATGTTATTCTTCCATGTTAAATTTATTTTTATTATTATTATTATTTATTGAGTGCACTTGTGCTAATGAAAAGTCTTATGAGCTATTGTTCCCATTTCGGGCAATAATTAAAAACAGGTTATTCTTATTCAAAACAGGTTGTTATTTTCAAGAAGGCATATTACTCTTTCAAGAGTAGGTTATATTCTTTGTGTTTTTATTATTATTATTAATTCATTATATATTTTTAGATCATTTAAACTAAGGTGAGGCACTGGGGTAATTATTTATAATTCTCACAGGTGCCGGTCTAGGGCCTTATTGCCTAGTGCTAATCTGGAGTTATAATCTCTATACCTATCAGGTAGAAAATATAGACAAGAGACCTTAATGGTTTATGAGATTATCATATATTTTTTTTTTTTATAAAATTTTAATATTTAATATTCACTTTGGGAAAAGAAAATATGTCAGTAGTGTGATAAATTTCACAGTAAAACGCTTTCCACTTTCAAATCTTTGGTTGTTTTAAGCCATTACTCTTTTTTTTTTCTTTATTTTGTGTATATAAAGAGGCTATCTTGTGTACTGTGAACTATAGATAATTTTATGTGAACATTGTAAGTGTAAGATCAATATATATATATATATATATATATATATATATATATATATATATATATATATATATATATATATATATATATATATATATATATATATAATATATATATATATATATATATATTCCCCATGCAATCTGAAACGAGAAAAATATACTCGGCAGCAGCCAGCCCCTTACAATATATATATATATATATATATATATATATATATATATATATATATATATATATATATATATATATATATATATATATATATATATATATATATGAGAGAGAAAGAGAAATGGAAATGTTGGAACTATACATTGAATGAGATAAAAATCGCAAAAAAGTGAAAAATGTGATATTTGTGCTTATTAAATTGCTTATATTTTCTAATAATTCATTAAAAAAATTAAAATATACATATATAACAATAATTCAGCAAAGTTTGAAAAAAATCGAAGAGGAGATTTTTTTTCAAGGTCAAGGTCAAGGTCACAATAGGTCAAATTTTTTATTTGACCTCCGAGGTCAAAGTCATCTAAATAAATGTTGTACCGCTATTCAAGATCTTTTAAATGGTCTTTATACGATGCTTCTAAGTGCCATAGAAGCCGAGATATTTTATTTTGACCTCGGACTACTCTCTGAAAATTGACATTTTTGACCAAAGTTTCAAAGGTCATATCTTCTGAACCGTATGAGCTAGAGACCTGCAATAAACGCCATTCATATTTTCTCAACAAGATCTATTAGTGTGCCACTTTTTATACAAATCGAAAGGGGTCAGGGTTTTTGTCGTGTTGAAGTGACTTGGAATGACCCATAATGAATGGGATTCAATGTCACAAGACATGTGCATGCATATATTTATTATGTTTATACTAATAAAATAGGACACTGAATAACTGCTCATAAATTGAAGAAAATGTAACAATATTAGTTTCTCTGCAGCTAATTTTGAATTTACAACATATTTGAATAAAAAAAAAAATAAAAAATAAAACTAAGTACTAGAAAAAGTAATTATCAATAAAGAAATTAAATTGTCTTAAATATTTACAGGTGGGACCAGGGCCTTGTGACCTCTAATGATGAGTCACCCCTCTATATATATATATATATATATATATATATATATATATATATATATATATATATATATATATATATATATATATATATATATATATATATATATATATATATATATATATATATATATATATTAAAAAATTCTTATACTTTATACTGAGGTATAAGAACCTGGTACTATATTAAGAAAAAAACAAAAAACAAATGAATAAAATATTTGTAAAGTCCAACTCTATCTGAGAAATCATAGTGACACATCTTTCTATAATATAATTTTAAAGTTTTTGGTGTTTCTATTGAATAAAAGTGGTCTTTCAAAGTTCATAAGACAAAGAAAATAAAAAATACATAAGATAGTACCTTACAAGCCTTATGCATAATATCATTTTTTATTTGGATCAGCAGGTCCTAATTGTCTAGAAAAAAATCACTAACTCTTAGTAGCAGATTTTTTGACTGCTTGAAAATAAAGATAAAAAAATAACCTATTTACACATGTAGCCTCTTTTAAAATTTCATATACCTATTTAATTTGTTATATGCATATTAGTAATTCTTTATTAACATTGGCTGTTAACAGATTTTTACCGTTTTTGAAGATAATACAGCAAAAGCAATAACAAGACTAGAACCAAAAACAAATATCAAAAAGGCCAATAATATAATTTATTCACCCTGCAAATTTCTATACTTTTTACCAGTGATATACACCTTCAACACAAACAAAATTCCCATTATGGCTTTCATATGTGACAAAATACAATAAACATAAAGCCATGGTTGCCAAAACGGATAAACCATAGCTGCCATAATTTTCAATATTACCAGAACTTAATATATATCTTCTTAGCCATAACTTGCAACAGAAAATATATATATATATATATATATATATATATATATATATATATATATATATATATATATATATATATATATATATATATATATATATATATATATATATATAAGAACCGACTGGAGCCCCAGAAAACCACAGCCCTAGCTAAAAATCAGGGAAAATTAGGGTTTGCCTGCTGGGGTTAAAATGGCAAATTATACTTAAGGGGTGCTATATATTTATCTGGTTTTATTTATATCACTATGCATAAAACTTAGAACAACCACCTACATCAAAATCCTAATATTTACGTTACCAACCAACTAAATTTTGTAGTAGATATACAGCTGTTTCTCATAATAAAATTCAGTATTCTAATAGACTTCAAATACCTATGAAGACAGGACTCACAGTTCAGTTTGGTATTTTATTTTTTTGTATATATCTATTTACTTTATTATTATTGTTATTGCTGTTATTATAATTTTTATTATTATTTATTTGTAGATCTGATTTGTCAGTTGAATAAAGCTTAAAATTACTCCTAATTTCTTTTGGACAATACAAGGGGACAGTCAATTTCAAAAAAAAATTTAATTTTCAGCCGATTCTACTAAAATTTCCAGTGTAAATTGTTTTTTTTTCCTGGTGAAAAAAAGTCTAATTTCTGTTTTTTTCTGAGTCTAATTTAGTATTTTTTTTTTAAATTTGACCGTTCTTTGAATGAATGGCGAGGTCAAACCACTTTTTGGAATGACCTGAAATTTGGAGTATGTATTCTTAATTCTATAGGCTACAAAAACTTCTAATAGACTTTTGTTCCCAGAGTTATAGAAAAAATGTTATAAGCCAAAAACTGAGCAACTATCACAAAAAATAATCCATCTTTTTGGACAAAAAAATAAAAAAATAAAAATACAACTATAACATTTCTTATTTTTGGTGGGTGTATAGAGGAGGAATGGGGCTACAAATTCCTCTCTATACTTTACTGCAAAACCTGATATTTTAACCATATTGACTGGAAGTATAAACAAAATAATAATATTTAAATAATGTAGCTAAATGATACAAATTTCATACATAGCAATAAAATAACAATGATATGTAAAATTCAGGTTATATTGATAATTTTACATCTTACATTTTTTCAAACTTTACTTTAAGGTCTTACCTAGGTAAACCTGTTGAATCACTATTATGAATCAGAATTTTTTTTTTAATTTTTGTACTTTTTTAAACTTTTATTATTAAAAATATGCAATTTTCTGAAATATTTTTGGAGAAAATGCATATAATCATTAACTTAAGTGAATGTTGGCTATTCTACTCCTTCCTTATAATTAAACCTCAATTTAAATTATATATATCTAATTTTCTTAACCTATAATTTTATTACTTTTGACCTCTTTACAAATTTTAGGCAACCCCGGCCCCAGTAAAATTCCAGCCCCACCCAGTAATAATATATATATATATATATATATATATATATATATATATATATATATATATATATATATATATATATATATATATATATATATATATATATATATATATATATACCTTTTTTTTTTTTACTTTACCTTCTCACCCCTGACCACCCCCTGTTGAGGCGGCCACACTTCGCTAATGAAGCCTCCCGCCGCAGACGGTCTCGACCAGAGATCTTCCAAAGAAGTGATGCCCCAGAAGATTTTGGGGCGATAGTTGGAGGGACAGTCTAAAAGAAAGTGTTCCACGGTCTCCGGAGCCCTTTTGCATCTGGTACAAGTGGAAGATGTTGCCTGGTTTAGATTGAAATTGTGTTTGTAATCTTGTAAGTTTGGGTGGTGCCCGCATCTCAATCTTGCTAGTGAGATTTGTAAGTGTCTTGGGAGGTTGTTGGAGTTGGTGTTTATTTCAGGAGGTGCTTCGTTAAGGATGCTGTTTGGAGGTCTGTTGATCATATATGAATGTGTTAGTTGAGTGTGTATATGTTTGGTTGTTGTGGTATTGGGGGGAGGAGGGGGTATGTGATTTAGGATCTGTTTGTAAAAGGCGCCGGTGGACGATGGAGGCTGTGTTAGTCTCTGTGGGGTAGGTTGTAGGAGAGTATTGACACATGGGTGAGAGGGTAGACGTGTTTTTGCGTAAAATTGGGTGCCTATCATTTCGAGGTGATATATATATATATATATATATATATATATATATATATATATATATATATATATATATATATATATTATATATATATATATATATATTATATATATATATATATATATATATATATATATATATATATATAATATTAAATATATATTTTTTTTTAATTTTTTTTTTTTTTTTTTTTTTTTAATTTTCAGCCGATTCTACTGAAATTTTCAGTGTATATAGATTTTTACCCATAAGAAAAGTCCATTTCTAGCATTTTTCTGAGTCTATTATGGTTATTTTTTTTTTATTATTTTTTTTTTTTTTGTTTTGTTTTTTCCTTTTTCAAAAGAATGGCAGGACCAAACCACTTTTTAAAATGAGCTGAAAGTTGGAATATTTATTCAAAATTCTATGGGCTACAAAAGCTTCTAATAGACTTTTGTTCCCAGAATTATAGAAAAAATGTTATAAGCCAAAAACTGACCAACTATTGAAAAAAAATCCACCTTTTCAAACAAATTTTTTTTAAATAAAATACAACTATAACATTCTTATTTTTGTGGATGTTTAAAGGAAGGGTGGGGCTACAAATTCCTCTATATACTTTATTTGATGCAATTCGTTGGTTTCGAGATATAGCCTTTTAAAAGGTCCATTTTTGACCAAATTTCAAAAATTTCGAAAGTTTGAGAGGCTATATCTCGATTCAAACAAATAGCATTTAATAATACACTAAATAAATGTTGCCCTGTCCTTCCTCTAAACAATATCCACAAATAAAAAATTAGTAGATAGCTTTTTTTTTTTAAATAATTTTTTCCTCTTTTTTTTTTTTTTTTTTGCTAAAAAAAATTTCAAGTACTTATAACTTTTTTTCTTGACGTTATATCAAAAATCTATTCCCACCAATGCAAGGAATTGGGGCTAAGATTATTCAGTTAAATTTTCAGCTCATGTGGACCAATGGTTTGACCCAGTTATTCATTTTCTTTCAAATAACTTTCAAACCATTATAGACTCAAAAAAATGCTCGAAGTCAACTCAGAACTTCGTAAAAAAATGCATAAACCTTGAAAATTTCAGCTGTCAGTCAGTCAAATAATAATAAAAAATAAAATTTCAAACAAAATATAAGAAAATTAAGAATTTTTCCTTTTCTGTTTCTTTTGACTGCTCCTTTTCCGCTAGTGAATGTTCATCTTTGGGTTTTCATTTTAGATACTCCATAAAGATTTGGTTGAAATTTTTTTACTTGCGGCACCCGGGGGTTCTCTTCTAATTTTCTGACTGCAGATGTTACATTTAGCTATTTTGAGCCTATCCTGAAACATTGTAAAGTACTCCAATACTGCAGAAGCTGATCTTTTAGCCATATTGACTGAAAGTATAAATAAAATAATAATTTTGAAATAATGTAGCTAAATGATACAAGTTTGATACATAGCAATAAAATAACAATAATATGTATAAATCCAGGTTAAATTGATAATTTTATATTTTACTTTTTTCAAACTTTACCTTAAAGTTTTACCAAGGTAAACCTGCTGAATCACTATTATGAATTAGAAATTTTTTATTTATTTTAATTTTTGTACTTTTTTAAACTTTTACTATACAAAACTAATTTTATGAAAATTTTTCGGAGAAAATGCATATAATCATTAATTTAAGTGAATGTTGGCTATTCTACTACTTCCTTACAATTAAATAAACCTCAATTAAATTTATATCTAATTTTCTTAACCTAAAATTTCAGTACTTTTGACCTCTTTACAAATTTTGGAAACCCCGGCCCCAGTCGGTCCCTATATATATATATATATATATATATATATATATATATATATATATATATATATATATATATATATATATATATATATATATATATATATATATAATAATAATAGGCATATATGAAAGGAAAGCTAAATAATAATACAAATGTCAAAAAATTTGCATTGATATATCAATATTTCTACATATCAAAGGTTGTATTAC
>SEYY01020469.1:187500-217500 GCA_009176605.1 Armadillidium nasatum | reverse complement strand
GTGCGACACGTCTTTCTACACAGTCTCATCCTTTCTCTGTCCAACTCTCCGACCCCAGACTTAACCGCTATGCTCAATCTTACATGTACTCTACTGGTAAAGTCTGGAACACACTCCCTTTATCTGTTTTCCCAACTTCCTTTGACTTGCACACTTTTAAACGCCGTGTATCGGGTCACGTCGGCAATTAGCGACCCCGAATCCGATTGCTTCCCAACTCCGGTGGATATTGGTAGGCCTTGGGCCTTTGCCCACCGGAGGTGACATAAAAAAAAAAAAAAAAAAAAAAAAAAAAAAAATATATATATATATATATATATATATATATATATATATATATATATATATATATATATATATATATATATATATATATATATATATATATATAATATATAATTATAATTTTATTATAGCATTTAATAATATACTTAAAAATTCCAAAAGTTTAAAAATTAAAAAGTTATATACCAGTTTAGATGTTTAAAAGCTAAAAAAGTTAAAAGCCGCTAGCTTTCATGGCTACAACTGAACCACCTAATTCATCGACTAATTGAAAGAGAGAGAGAGAGAGAGAGAGAGAGAGAGAGAGAGAGAGAGAGAGAGAGAGAGAGAGAGAGAGAGAGAGAGAGAGAGAGAGAGAGAGAGAGTTTAGAAATTAAAGCTTTATACCACGCTCTATCGGAGGCTTTCGATGTGTTTAGCGCCACAGCAAAAGATTCATCGAAATGACGAAAATCAGTGGACCGAGTGTCAGAAAGAATAAAAGATCTCCAAATAGACAGTCTTTTACGAAAGTCATACTGGCGATCATATATAGATAAGGTCAGAAGAATTGAAATGTTTCCAAATCTTCCTGTTAATGATACATTCGGTAGTTTAGAATGACCGAACTCCAGAGATTAAAGAATAGGACGGTAGTAAGTGATCTGAAAATGGTCTCCTTTTGTGGCACATAATTATTGCACGCACGTTTCTAACAAGAAGGTCGAAGTAAAAAGTCAGAGACGAAAAAAATTACCAGGCAGGGTACAAGCTCGGAAGCACATGCTTTGAAAACCACAGGAAGTGCCACCTGGAGTCCTGGACCGTAAGCATTCTTAATGTCAAAGTTCAGAGAGAGCAGAATTAGAAAAAATTACATTATCTCGTATAAATGAATTGGAAGGGTCGAAAGAGAAGGAATAGCTGTGGAATCGTCCAAAGTGCAATTAGAGTCAGAAATTTGAGAGAAGAGTTCAGATTTAATAGAAGTCAAGACCCCAGTTGCGCAGTCAGAAGATATAAGAGGAGGGAAAGAGGAAGCAGCAAAGTTTGTGCGAATATTTTTTGCAAAATGCCAGAAAGGGCATAGGAAGAGGAACCAGAAAAAATATCGCATTTTCTACTGGAGAAGAGTTTTGGTGTTACTAAGAATGGATTTTGCGCGATTTTGGGATAAAATATAAGTTGCATGAGTTTCTCGAGTTTAAAGACGATGGTAATTCCTGAAAGAAATATCATTGCGGAAAATTGTACGAGAACAAGCAGTTTTTTTAACCAAGGTTTGTTTGGTTTTGCTGAAGGGAATGAATATGGGAATGTGCACGCCAGAGAGAATCATTTCCGAGAGACTCTTTCCACGGAAGCAATTATCATTCCACGGGAATTAAAAAAAAACGACTGCAAGTCTGAGTGGTATGATACACCGAAACAAGAAAAACGTTTCGTTTTAACAATCAAGGGTGTTTCCTTTGGAATACTTAGATTTAGAAGAGGATACAGAGTCAAGAAAGTAGTCGAATGAAGCCAGAGGTGGAAAGGGTCTAACAGTATAAGGAGAAGGGTTAGAAGTTAAAAAAAAGCTTTAGATTGTTGAGTTCATCTTCAAGGCGACCAGAGAGACGAATAAGGAGTTCCACCCTCTGTTCAAGGTCAGTTTGGATCGATAATGGAAGGCAAGTTAGAGTTCTCTCTTCATTGATTTTGTGCCAACAAACAAGAACAGCAAAAATAAAGTTAAGTAGTAACTTTTGCAGCTGTTGTTTTCTTATTTTTTTCATAATACTCCTCAAAACTCCACTATCTCTGACACCCAATTTCAACTTACGTCCATGTTGGTGTTTATAGGATAATATTTTTCCGTAAATATAAAATGATCTCATAATTTGGATGCAGCACTTCGCTATATCTTAAATAACTTTTCCCCTTTTTTCAAAGATGTATCTGCTAGGTGAACACTAACAATTTGTCCTCTTTGGAACTCTGTAAGCTCATTCATGCTTAACTTATATCTGCACAGAATATTGATCAGAAAGAAAATTAACTGATGCTTTCTACAGACGCTATTATAGTTTATCGGTTGTCGACTTGTCATATTTATGCATTCTTCTTTCTGCTGTTTCCAGAATTTTATCAAGCCCATATATATATATATATATATATATATATATATATATATATATATATATATATATATATATATATATATATATATATATATATATATATATATATATATATATATATATATATATATATATATATATATATATATATATATATATATATATATATATATATATATATATATATATATATATATATATATATATATATATATATATATATATATATATATATATATATATATATATATATATATATATATATATATATATATATATATATATATATATATATATATATATATATATATATATATATATATATATATATATATATATATATATATATATATATAATATATATATATATATATATATATATATATATATATATATATATATATATATATATATATATATATATATATATATATATATATATATATATATATATATATATATATATATATATATATATATATATATATTATATATATATATATATATATATATATATATATATATATATATATATATATATATATATATATATATATATATATATATATATATATATGTGTGTGTGTGTGTGTGTTGTGTGTGTGTGTGTGTATGTGTATGTATGTGCATGATTGGCGAGTGAATCAAAGAGTTATGTTGTTTATTTATTTAAATATATAATTTATTTAAACACTTAAACGTTTTCTTTTTCATATAATTCCGAAGTTCTTTTTGCCGCTCCTCTTACTTGGCGCCCAGGGCAAGCGGTACCCTCTGCCCTCTTTAGTCGCTCCTGTTGCAGTGCCACAAAAGTAAAGTTAAACCGATGTAATTTGATAAATAAAGCAATCAATTCATGCTGGTGTAGGTCACAGGAAAACTGTCCTGCATATCATAACAGGAACAGCGTCTCCTCCAAAACACGTCGACCGTCAAACAATAACTTTTAAAAGGGCGTATTCAGGCTTGACAGCTACAATATAAAAAAGAGGAAAAATTAGTTAACTCTTTATTTTTAATATACAAAACTATTGTCCTATTTCTTTAACTTTCGTTCTTTCGAGTGTAATCTTTTTTCTGATCGCTAGTATGGCTTTCGTAAAGGGCGCTCTACGTGTGATCCTTTTTTTTTTTGTCTTCTTTCTTATTCTTGATCCTACGTTCTTTGATATTTCGTTGAGTCATTTGACATAACGAAAGCCTTCATATAGTCTCTCACATAACTTTGATATCTAAACTTTCCTCTTTCAGTTTTTATTCTTCTCTCTGATATTATTTCCGTTCGTTCTATTACTGCTTTTATAGGCTGCCACCGTTCTTCCATACAATATATTAACAATGGTGTTCCCCAGGGATGATCTGTCCAATCACCAACAATTTTTCTACTTTTCACAAATGATGTTCTCGCTATTACTTCACCACTTATCAACTTTTATGTCGAAGACTCTACCTTTCCTTACTCTTTCCAAATTGAAAGTCTAAATCCCAACTCAATTGCAGATAATTGACCCTCTAAGAGTAACTGACATCTGATCTATCTCCAATTTCTAACTGGGATAGGAGAAACAATATATTTTTGAATAACTAAAAAAACTCCATTTCTTCATCTTTCTGCTGACAATCTTACACATAACTATGGCGTCATCGAAAACATAACATTCAAACCTTTGTATGTCTTTAAATTGTCGGTGTTTCATTTACTAGTGATCTTTCTTGCAAGGATCACATTACTTCTCTTTTTAAATAAACTTCTGAAAGGTTGGGTGTCCTGAGGCGCCTTTGGGATCTCTTCCCACCACCCAGTTGCTTACTCTTTATATGGGTGTTGTTAGCCCTTATATTTAGTACACCTCACACACCTGTGATGGTACCTTTCATACAGTTCTCTTGTCTTGGAAAAGGTGGGGTCTAGTCCTTTCCACCTCATAAACTTTCGCTTTCACTAACCTCTCTACAATTTCTTTCTGGCCTCAAATAATTGCTTCATTCTCTTTATAGTCTACACCATAGTTATTACAACGGAATCCGCTCTTCTGAACTTTCCCATCGCATATCTCCTCCATTGAGAAGGGTTAGTTTGAAAAGCCTTTTAAGCATAGTCTCATCCTTTCTCTGCCCAACTCTCTGACCTAGACTTAACCGATATTCTCAATCATACATGTACACTACTGGTAAAGTCTGGAACACACTCCCTTTATTTATTTTCCCAACTTCCTTGACTTGCAAATCTTTAAATGTCGTATATTAAAACATGTCGGCCTTTAACGACCAAGATTTTTATATTCACCCGACTCTGGCGGAAACTAATAAGCATCTGGCCTTTGCCCAGCAGAGCATATATATATATATATATATATATATATATATATATATATATATATATATATATATATATATATATATATATATATATATATATATATATATATATATATATATTATGTCTCCTCCGATGGGCAAAGGCCAGAGGCCTACCAAATTCCACCGGAGTTGGGAAAGATTTATTATCATGGTCGATGGTGGCCGACGTGTCCAGACACACGGCGTTTGAAAGTATGCAAGTCAAAGGAAGTTGGGAAAACAGATGAAGGGAGTGTGTTCCAGACTTTACCAGTAGAGTATATGTAAGACTGAGCATAACTGTTAAGTCTGGGGTCGGAGAGTTGGACAGAGAAAGGATGAGAATGTGTAGAAAGGCGTGTCGCACGAGCCCTTCTCAATGGAGGAGGTATGCAACGAGAGAGTTCAGAAGAGCAGTGTCCGTTGTAATAGCGATAGTAAAGAGAGAGTGACGCAACAATTCGACGGGCAGAAAGAGATTGAAGAGAATTAGTAAGAGCAGGAGAGTTGATGAGACGAAATGCCCTTGACTCCACCTTCTCTAAGACAGCTGTTGTGTGGAACCACCCCAGATGTGCGAAGCATACTCCATACAGGGACGAACAACACCCCTATACAGAGCAAGCAACTGGGGTGGCGTGAAGTAATTCTGAAGGCGCCTCAGAACACCCAACCTCTTAGAAGCTTGTTTAGAGAGAGAAGTAATGTGATCTTTCCAAGAAAGATCACGAAAAAAAAAAAACAAGAATATTAAGGACAGATGAAGGCATTGAGTTGTGTGTTTTCGAAGAAGATATCATAGTTGTGTGGAAGATTGTGTCGAGTGGAGAGATGGAGGAACTGAGTTTTTGAGGCATTGAAAACAACCATGTTTTCTCTGCCCCAATTTGAAATACGAGAAAGATCAGAGGTTAGTTGTCTCCAAGGCTACCCTTCTCGAGTCTATCAACTGCTGTTGGGTGGGACGTTTTTCAAAATGGAAGGAATAATGAAGGGTGGAGTCATCAGCATAGGAGTGGATAGGAGATGAGGTGATAGAGAGAGGTCATTAATGAAGAGTAGAAAAAGTGTTGGTGATAGTACAGAACCCTGAGGAACACCACTGTTAATAGATTTAAAGGATGAACGGTGGCCGTCTACAACAGCTGCTATAGAACGACCGGAAAGGAAATTAGCGAGAAGATCACAGAGAGAAGGATAGATACCGAAAGAGGGAAGTTTAGAAATCAAAGCTTTGTGCCAGACTCTATCGAAGGCTTTCGATATGTCCAGCGCGACAGCAAAAGATTCACCGAAATGCCGAATAGCGGAGGACCAAGATTCAGAGAGAAGGGAAAGAAGATCACCTGTAGAGCGTTTCTTACGAAAGCCATACTAGCGATCAGAGATAAGATTAGAAGAATTGAGATGCTTCCAAATCTTCCTGTTAAGGATAGATTCGAAAACTTTAGAGAGAACGGAGGTCAAAGAAATAGGACGGTAGTTGGAGGGTTGAGAGGGGTTCCCCTTCTTCGGCACAGGTTGAATGAGCGCACGTTTCCAGCAAGAAGGGAAGGTTGAAGTAGAGAGACAAAGGCGAAATAGTTTACCGAGGCAGGGTGCAAGCTCGGAAGCACAAGTTTTGAGAACCACAGGAGGAATACCATCGGGACCGTACGCATTCTTAGCGTATATATATATATATATATATATATATATATATATATATATATATATATATATATATATATATATATATATATATATATATATATATATATATATATTACATGAAAATGTGTTAAAAGTATCTTTCAATTGAGAATTTAAAATAAGGTTCGTTTTCAAATGGTTTTTTTAAAAAATGGATGTAAATAAACTTCAACAACCGTTAAGTATTTTATTTTTTAAGTTGAATTGTTTAACAACTTAAAAAACCAGAATAATACAAGTTAAAATAAGCCCTTCTAGTAACCTCCAAAGAATGACTAAGAAATGCCGTGCACCGCGGCTACAAATACTGACAGTCAATGTGGTAAATAACATGTAACTACAAATAAGGTAAAAACTTACAAATATATTTATTTCATTTCATTTCTCAAATTTTATTCAGAGATTATATATTTACAGGTGTTCAATTTTACAGTAAATCCTATACTCCTAATTACAATAATTAATAATATTGTGACTGTCTAGTTCTCTCAAAAGAAGCTCCTAAGAGAAAACACTGTGGTTTCCTTTGAGCCCCAGTAGGTAATATGAAAATTATTGCTAAGCTTAAGCGACAAAGAAACTTACTAGTACAGTATCATTTCTCATAAGTACATAAGTATTCATGATTACATAAGTACATTTTTAATATTTTTTATAACTAAATATAATATAATGATAACATATAGGTGATTAGAATTTAATCCCCTAAATATGACTTTTGTAAGATCCTGTATAAAAAAAACATAAATGAATCATACTATAATCTTTTAACATTAATAATATCAAAATTAATATTTACATTAAAGATATAATTAATCAATAATATTCTAATAATAATCATTAACAATTCTTTACAGCAAAATTATTGTATTCAAATCACAATCTTTCAACAAATCTTTACATTTTATTATAAAATGTAAATTGAAATTACTATAGCTACAAGACCTCTAATTTCTTATATATATATATATATATATATATATATATATATATATATATATATATATATATATATATATATATATATATATATATATATATATATATATATATATATATATATATATATATATATATATATATATATATATATATATATATATATATATATATATATATATATATATATATATATATATATATATATATATATATATATATATATATATATATTATATATATATTATTTTGCTTTAACATTAAAATAACCTCAATAAATAATTGGTTATATATATATATATATATATATATATATATATATATATATATATATATATATATATATATATATATATATATATATATATATATATATATATATATATATATATATATATATATATATATATATATATTTCAAACAGAGATGGAATTTATTAAATTACTTTTCCATTTTAATTTATTCCCAAAGTTTCAAGTGGAAACGTTTAATTAACGAATTTCTCACTACTATCTTCAGACCCACTCTTCATTTTCTTACTGTACCCAAAAAAAATATTTTTAAAACTTCCGTACATAGCATCACTTAGTTCTCAACTTAATATAAATATTCTTACTATAATTGAAGCTACATTATCGCAATGGCAGTTTATTTTAATAAATTATTACTCATTCTCAATTCTTACTGTCTTCAGACGCATGGAATTTCAACCAGTGCTTCTCGGATCCTCATTAATTTATTTACTTAAGTGTGCAATTTGTAATGCGGCGTATGTAAGACAACTAGTCTGCAATTAAAAGAGGATGATAAGAATAGTTTCCTTTAGAACTGACCTTCCTTTTTGCTCTCCTGAACACTCTATCATAAAAGACCATTTCTCTATCCTTCAACATGCGTCTTTCTTTCTTGATCGTAAGATATTGGGGTTTTAATATAAAAACTCATTGCCAATCTTTAAATGATCAAGCTTTTTCTATTGTCCTTTTCACTCAACAAAGAAGTCCTTTTTCCCAAATTGGTCCAGCATTTTTATTTTTACTTGCTATTTCAATATCAATATTATTACTTTATTTTTATTATTTTACTGTAATTATTATTATTTCAAATATCATATATATATATATATATATATATATATATATATATATATATATATATATATATATATATATATATATATATATATATATATATATATATATATATATATATAATGAATTTATAATTTGATTGTATTTTAAAACAGAAATTCGTAAAATTTAGTTTGTGTTGAAGACGGACCTAGATACGGGGTGAAACGTTAACAGTGTGTTAAATGAGCATGTGGAAACCCTTAGTATAAGCTTTAACCTTCCTATATATATATATATATATATATATATATATATATATATATATATATATATATATATATATATATATATATATATATATATATATATATATATATATATATATATATATATATATATATATATATATATATATATATATATATATATATATATATATATATATATATATATATATATATATATATATATATATATATATTATATATATATATATATATATATATATATATATATATATATATATATATATATATATATATATATATATATATATATATATATATATATATATATATATATATATATATATATATATATATATATATATATATTTTAGTGATGTCATACACACTGGCATTTTCATCAAAATTAACATCATCCGCATCCGCACTTTCGAAAATTCAACACCCGCATCAGCACTTCAAAATTCAACATCCGTATTCGCACTTTCGAAAATTCAACATCCGCATCCGCACTTCACCAAAATTCAACATCCGCAAATGAGAAAATATCACTAATATATATATATATATATATATATATATATATATATATATATATATATATATATATATATATATATATATATATATATATATATATATATATATATATATGAGCGTAACTAGAGGGGGTGCAGGAGGTGCAGGGGGCACTGCTTGCCCCGGGTGTCAGCTAGGAGGGGCGGGAGAAAAGGTGTCTAGATTATTATAAAAAAAAGAAAAAAATATTAAATATTTCAAAGTAAATAAATTGCAAATAATTAAATAAATAAAAGACATAACACTTAAACTCATATATATATATATATATATATATATATATATATATATATATATATATATATATATATATATATATATATATATATATATATATATATATATATATATATATATATATATATATATATAATATATATATATATATATATATATATACATGGGAGGACGTAAAGTAGTCCGGAACGATGTAATTATGAATTACCAACTACGTGTTAGGTTTGGTTGGTGTTTTCTGATGCATTCTGTTGCCCTTTGGTTCGTCCTTTTCGTGTTTCTTCTTTTCAGCAAATATCTCTAACGTATCTCCTACCTCCACTGTAGTGCTCCACACTCCAACCTCCTTTTATCTTTCTTCATATGTCCACAACAAATTCACAAGTACATACTCTTAGATTAACTTTTAAAAAATTTAAAAAAATAAAATAAAAAATAAACAATATGTCGAAACATAAACCTATCTAGGAAATGCTTGAATGGGCGGCATTCAAACAATATCACTCATCCACACTTCACTCTATCATCATTTGGGAGTTGGCGGAATCCGGAGATGAGGTTGTTGTCTCCAAGACTTCACCGCCAACTTGCCCGGACGCACGGTCTTTTTTCATTAATATCTGCAGCAGTCACGGTTTTCATTCTAATTTCCACTTTGTTGAAAACCAACTCTCTTCTCCTAGAGATAACCTCTTGTTCTTAATTGAAAACTCAGGTGCTTGATCATTCTGACATCAAAACCTTTACTGTTTCTTAATTTTATTTATATCCTCAGTATTCAGCCAAAGTCGATTATGAATACGTGCTTTAAAATGTTTATTTTCGTGCTTCTAATTTGGAGTCTTCCGAATTTTCTACCTTATGACTTAAAACTCTCTTGCCATTCTACAACTAAATTCTTTTTTTTTATTTATTACTTAACTCTACTGACTATCCTGAATTCTTTACAAATCTAAACTCCAAGCACACCCTCTCTTTTTCTCCTTTCTCCGAAATCATTATTTTAAGTGATTTCAATGATCACCACAGCCAATGGCTTTCTTCTAGTTCTCAAGATATAGTTGGTGAACTTGCTTTCCATTTCTCTATCCAGAACGTCATTGAGCAGTTGATCCAACTCCCTACTGGTATCTAATTTGGCAAAATATGAAAAACAATGGAAAAATGATGGAGAGGGGGAGGAAGATCCAATCTATAATTTTGCCCAGGGGGACAAAATTTCTAGTTACGCCCCTTTATATATATATATATATATATATATATATATATATATATATATATATATATATATATATATATATATATATATATATATATATATATATATATATATATATATATATATATATATATATATATATATACATATATATATATATATATATATATATATATATATATATATATATATATATATATATATATATATATATATATATATATATATATATATATATATATATATATATATATATATATATATATATATATATATATATATATATTCACAGTTTTTAGTTTATTTTGTAGAATATTTACTCAGTTTTGTCATTAGTACATCTTCCCTGAACAGTGAGTCTTTCTTCAATATGTTAAAGACGCGGGAAATATTGTATATCCATTTAATCTGTTCTTCGTCACCTTTTGATAATAAGTTAAGCATAATTCTTAGTGTATCATCACTGAAACCGGTACGATATAATACTTTCAAAGGAGGAAACAAATGGTTATCGTCATACAATTTTAAAGATTCTAATGGTATACCACTAAAAATAGGCAAGAACTTTGATCTGTTGATTCTTTCGTTATTGAAATATGGAGCTTTATTAAGTTTTTCAAAAGAAACATCATTTGATTTAAAAAGAACTTTGAAGCGTAAACTAAAGTTCTTTTTTCGCATTTTCACAAAATTAACGAAATCTAAACTCGTTTCTACGTTACAAAGTAACGGTTTAAAAAAACTTGTGTCGTGTAATTGATTAAGGCTTCCTAGTTTTCTCCAAACAAATTTGTTGCATATGTTATCAAACAACAGTTTTGAAGAAATTTTTTCTAGTAATAAACCCCTGCATACTGGCATTCTCAAAATAAATTCTGTGTGTGTGACAATGAATTTTTTTAGCCTATATGTTGAGAATCTGATGAGTGTATTTAATATAGCAGACCAATCTGTATGTTTATCTTTAAGCAACAGCATCACATAAACATCGAAAAACTCTTCAGGAGCTGTTAAAACTTTGTACAAATACGCACTCGGATAATTTAATTTTCTGCCGAACTTAGTAATTAATTTTGCAGCGATTTTCCAATGTTTATTACATATTTCTGATTCGAGTTTGAAACACTGATCTAAAATCTCACGGGCAAAATAACCACTTTCGTTTTCCTTTTCCAAAATAAATTCTAAGAGTTTAAGGTAAACTTTTTCACCTATTTCTCGAAAATTAAAATATTTCTTGGCAAAGCTTTTTAAACTGTTTACAAAAAAAGGTTCAAATACTAAATCGACATCTTTGTTAACAAGTTCAAAGAGTATAGGAAATCGATTATGTTGTAATGCATAATAGAAACAATTCCTCCCCAAAATATCTAATGAGGATAAAGACTTCTTATTTAAACTAGTTAAAAAATTTTCATCACTTCTCATAATAGATTCCAGGATTTTATATCCTTGGGACTTCTCAATTACATGGGTGTCATATACATATAAAATGAACATATTTTCTCTATTCAGGAGAATACTTATTACTGATTGCAAAACACTTTTCTTCATGTATTTCTCTGAAATGGAAAGTAAAAGATCAGCTATATAATATTCAGCAAACGTTTCATGTATAAATGTGCAAACGCTGCTGGTTTCATAAATGAGTCCAATTCTTTTCAACATCTCAGTATTTTCTCCAGAAAGTTCTGTGCCCATAGCTTCTGATAAAATATCGGCATATTCAGGAGGAATTATTTCACTGTTTCTTAGAGCAAATATTTGATACATTTTCTGGTAAATACTTTTAAGATAATTTTGAAACATAGGTTCAGTTTCGGTCTTTACGTTAAAGAAAATATTAAATTTTCTCAGTATGAAGTTCTCAAATAACCGAACTAGACTGACATCCTGCGGAAAAACTGGAGAAGATTTCACTGCTTCATTTATGTGGGCATGGGAGAACATGTGTGTCAGTAAAGGAACTCCTAATAAATCTCTTTCATTTCTAGAAATAGTATCTTTAAAATTTTTAACGAAATTAGAGGCATTTTTCTCAATTAAATTAACTTGAGAGTTGCCATGAAAACTCTTCCATTCATCAGTGACAAGCTTAATTTGTTCATCTTCACTAATGTCTTTAATTTCAAAAGCAACACATCCTAAAACATTTTCAATCTGGTGAACACAATGAGGTCTACTTGTTATCCATATCTGCTTAATTAGTTTTTCTTCTTTTAAGAAATTTAGAAGACACAGGATTTTTTTTTGCATATCAGATTTATGAATTTCATCAAACCCATCAAACAATAGAATCAAGCGTCTATTAAGTAAAAAATACTTCAAAACATTTCTCGAAAAATTTTCACAATTTTCAATTTCAGCCAAAAAGTCAATGACATTTTTCATGTTAGTAAAACTTTCATATTTATCAAGATATTTTTGATATTTATTAAGAGGTATCAGAATTACCCAAAACCGATCCACGTTTAAATTTTTGATATGAATTGAAAGGTGTTTTAGGAGTACTGACTTTCCACTTCCAGGATCACCAGTTATTATAAAAAAAATTAAACTTTCAGCAGATTCAGAACTGGTAAAGGATTTATTAGATAAAAATTCTTTTATATTCTTTGAGTTATTGATGGACTCTGGAAGTGATGATTCATATTTAAAATCATTTCCAAGATATGTTATCCAATGGACTGTTCTCTTAGAAATTTTCTTTCTATTGTTGGTAAAGAAATTCATAAAGTATTTAGAATTAAACTTTTGTATTGTATAATAAATACTATGTTTATCACCAAAGAAATTCAAGTCTTTTAAATTTACAGAAAGTGAGTGAAACTCATCCAAATCCTTTATATCAAAATCATCATGAATGGTAAAAATAAAAATGTCTTGAGATTGTTGTTCCGCCAGTGAATTAATAAACCTTATGAGTGAATTAATTTTTACTTTTTTTCTCTGAATAAGAGTTCTATGTATATAAAAAGAATCAGAGTCCTTTTCGATACTTTCTCCTAATTTTACGTATTTTACGTTCGCACTAGTTGTAAAACTATATATAAAAAGTTCTGGTGTGATAATATCATCACAAGAAAATATTTCATAAATTTTCACCTCCCGATTTTGAAACAAGATTTTTAAATTTTTAATGTTGTTCAATAAATTTTCTTCAGTGATCCATTTTCTGTAATTTAACTTAGACTTAAAAGGAACAAAAGAGAATACTCCTTCATTATGCCAAGTGTTCATAAAGTTGCTAAATCCAGTATAAAGCACCCCTTGATCTTCATTTCTAGTTATAAGTTTACTCATCTCATTAGAAAGGAGATTTTTAAAATTATTCTGATTCACAGCAAATGTTAATAAATCTAGAAATTTTAAAATATTTTCATCCATTTTTGTAGCATCAACTTCCCCTGATGGAAATAATTCCGTAGCAGTTTCTATATCATCAGACAACCTTGCAAATTGAATTTCTCTATCCTTTAAGATTTCGATAATCCCGATTCTTCCATTTTCCAAAATAAACTTTAATGAAGATTCGAAGTTTTGAACTTTTAAAGGAGAATTAAAAAGTTTAAGAATTTCCTCAATTTCTTTACTGTTTTTGTATTTTAAATTTTCACAAAATATCATTATATCTTCAATGAAACACTGTCGAAGGTTACTAACTTCTGTTCTATTTCTGTAGTTTTCAGAAAGGAATGTTTCTCTTAATTTCTTTGCATCAAGATCAATCACTTCTTCCATAATAAGTTCAATTAATTTTCGAATTTTTTTTTGACAATGAATGATTAACTCTGGATTGAAAGGTTTTTGGAGCATTACAGAGAGTACAAGTTCCTCAGACAATTTTTTTACTATTGTTTCTTCAGAAGTTGTAGATATATGGATTGTTTTTTCCCTTAAAAATTCAATAAATTCTTCAGTATTCTTTTTTTCTGCCGGAAAGAAACTTCTCAACCCCTTTGATTTACTTTTCCTTGTATGAGGAAAACTTTTCTGACATTCAGATAATGAATCGAAAAACTCATTCCTAAAATTGTCGAGTTCTTTGTTTACATTTTTCAATTCTGGATCTAAAAAAGAATTTTTAAATTTATTTCTTTCCCCATCAATCACATGATCTAAGAGCATCCCTGAAAATTTTTGAATTAAACTAAATGAATCACTATTAATCATAGAACCAAAGCTTATTACTTTGTTTTGCATAACATAGTGGGTAAGTTCATTTGCTAACCTTTTTCTTTCTGACAAAAACTGCTCAGGAAATATTTTTTTCCTTTCCTTTTCATCTAAAGAGAGTTTGTATAGTTTTCCAGAGTTTTGAAATAGTCCTTTGTTCTGTATCTCTCTTTTGGATATGCATCCTAGAGAATCTTCAATTCCGACATTAGTATAAAAAATCAAGTCCACAAGATCAGCCTCATTAAGGTCTTTATCATTAGATAAACAATTTAGAGATTTAAAATAATAATCAAAATAATAAGGCAAACCAAAATAACTTTTAGAATTCAATATCAAATCCTCAAAGTTAATTTTTTTAGATTCATCACTCAGATGTTTTAGTTGAATTAAAGAATATTTTGTCTTACCATCGTCAGAATCAAAAGAAAACAAAAAATCATCAAACTTTCCAGTTCCTTTTTTCTCTCTTGTAAATCTGAAATTTCTGAAATTTTCCCTTTGACAAATGAGACGAAATAAAAGAAATTTTCCAAAATCAGTCTCAAACACTTTGCCGTGCCAACCTTTATCAATGGTTTCTCCGCTTTCATGAAATTGGAATTTTTCTGATTCCATTCCTGAAAATATATATATATATATATATATATATATATATATATATATATATATATATATATATATATATATATATATATATATATATATATATATATATATATATATATATATATATGAGGAGTGTTAGATTGACCTGGAACATTGCTTTGCATTCTGGTTCCTAACACCCTGTCCTTTTTCCACTTCACACAGAATTTTTCAAACGTACTCTCTACCATGCGATGAAGTGATTACGGACAAATTCGTTAGACAGTCATATTCTCTCTCCTTCTTTCAATATATCCCAGTTTTACACACACATTCGAGCATATCCTTTTATTTAATATGGAAATAAATGTTTAAATCGTAATATATGGCTTGAAGATGATAGGAGGATCGTCATTAAAACAATATCCCTAGCTCATTTCTTCTCAGTCAACACTTAGGGGTTGGTGTCCTCTGGTAATTGGGCCTATGTCTCCAATATTTCTTCGCATTCGGTTTACAATGATATAATTTCTTCGTTCTTCTTTAATTTCTGCAATATTCTTAGCCTCTATTCTAATTTCCATTTTGTCGAAAGCCACCTCTACTCTTTTTAGTCTACTAAACTATGATTATTGTTCTTAACAGAAAGTAAGTTGTCTGAACTATCCGATTGCAACTCCTACTTCATATTGCCTTATGTTCTCTATCCCCAATTTTAAACCAAAGGAGTATGTGAACAACAATATTATTTTTTATAGTCTTACAAATTTAGAGTTCGCAAAATTTTATACTTTGTAGCTTAGGGTCTCTTACTAACCAATCTACAAGTAACTTATTCCTAATTAGACTTACAATCCTAAATTCATCGACTATATAAAAAAAAAACATTCTCTCGGCTTCTCATTTCTCTGAAATTATAATGTTGAGCATTTCAATTTTCAACAATCACTGCCAATGGCTTTCTCTACTTCTGAAGATTCAATTGGTGAAACTTGCCAATCATTCCCCTATTCGCAATAACTTTGGGTAGATGGCGCAGCTCTCTAGTGGTGTCTCTGAACATCTTTGAGATAAACCCTACATATTAAAAGACTTTTCTCTTTTTCTTATACAGATAAATTCTTTCCACATCTGAATTTCTCCAGTCGCTTTCTTTTTTCTCTATGCTGTTATATTTTCTAAACTTTTAGACTTTAAAGTATCTTCAAGACTAGCATTTATGTATTCATGTGCTGCAAACTTGTCGGAACTGTGGTGGTCGTAGCATTTTAATATCTCAGAATTATTACTGTTTCAGCAGGACGTTCAATTGATATTACAAAACCACGTAATTGAGATGATCCATCTGGAATGGAGAAGTACACTCCATTTACCTTCTCTTTAACTTGAAGCTCATAAAACTTTACTTAACTCTGCTCATTACAGGGACACTACCTTTAGGAATTATCGTCATTTATTTTCAAACTCCAGAAACTTATGATACTTATATTTCATCCCGGAATTGTATAAAATAACTTTTACTTGACATTAAAAAGTCTTTTCTCAGTCGAAAATGCAAAAATCTTTATGGTGCTCCTTTACAATCTTTCTGGCATTTGGAAAAACTGTTAACTCTTACTTCCCATCTCTTGTTTCTTCTGACGGGACCACTTACCTTCTGCTAAAGCAAAGCAAACTCTTCGCTTAAGCATTTATCTACTTAAACCTTAAATGATTGAAGCTATGTCTTCTTCCCCATTTAACCCATAAGATTGAGATTGTTTTCTAAAGACGTGATTTATGTTCTCTCTGAGAGTTTAATATTAAAAAAAGCGCACGTTCCTGATATTATTTCTCCTGTGATCCACAAAACTTGTGCTTCCGTGTTTACAGCCTGCTTTGGTAAGGTATTCTGCCTTTGTTAAATATCTCTACTTTTCTTCATTCTAGTAACGTGCCCTCATTGAACATTTGAGAGCTTTCTTGCTATTGTCTTATTTTTTTAACATCAGTTCACCCCAAAGTTTTTGATTCACTCCTCGACAGGAAGAGTTGGGAACATTTTATGTCTTTTAATCTTATCTCAGATAGCCAATGTTTTTTAGGAAGATACAATTATATGGAATTGTATGTCGATTAGACAAAGGAGAAAAATGAGTTTTAGAAGCATTGAAAATGACCATGTTATCTCTGTCCCCTAAACCATGCTCACACTATACAAAAGTTATTGCGGAAAAAAATGCGCATTTTCATCCCTTCTCTGTGTCTAGTATATATTCTCAACACTCAGGGTACATTGCATTCATATGGTTAAGATATATAAGATTTATATATAACTTTTTATCGAAAATTTAAGCAAATTAATTTTATTAAAAATTTCTTAAGTAATTTACCAGAAACTTTTTTTTACTAATTGAAGAATTTATTTTAAAAATATGACTTAAATTTCGAAGAGTATTTCAGATATTTTACGCCCTGCCAAAGCAAGAACATTATCCACGGAAAAAAAATCCTATTTCTGAGAGAGTTGAAAAAGGAGGGAAAAACTACTATTTGTACCTAGAAATTTAACTGTTTCCTCCCACACTGACGGAATTATAGATCTGAATACAAACTGTAGACATTTCTAGCGTCGTCTGAACTGGGTATTAGGGGTACGAGAAGGACCAAAAGTAAACATCTCTAAAACCATCATCCCAGCATTTCATATTTTCGATTGAGTGGATAATTTAAAAAAAAAAAAAGATGAACGGTTGGGTCTCCAGCAAAGGAGTGGAAGGGAAGATAATGATATGGATGATAGGTTATCGATAAAAAGAAGAAAAATGAGTAGAATGTAGAAGCAATTTTATATCTTGAGAAATATCACTAATGACATAGTTAAATGAAGGACGATGACCGTCAACAAACAAATGCTACGGACTGATAAAAAAAATTATCAGAAAAATGCTTGTGTTAAAAAAAAGCATACTGCAAAGTGTGAAAAAATTTCTTGAATATGTCATCTGAACTATCAGTACAAGCGGTCTCGCAAATTTGTTTCTAAGAGGGAATTAGGGGGTCGTGAGGTTTTGGCTTTTCGAGGGTGGCGAGGCTTAATTTAAAAGTTGAGAAACGCTTGTGTAGAGAATATATGGTTATCTTCACTCACTCAGAAACTCAGTTCCTTTATTTATAAACTCGACATAAAATTAACACACAACAATAACATCATTGAAAACTCACAACTCAAGCTTTACTCTCTGATTTTTCTTTTTCTCGTGAACTGTTTTTTTTTAGAGAGGACCAGACTGTTTTTCTCACCAAAATAAACTAGTAAAAGGATTATTCACAGGCACCTTTAGAATTTTATTGTCACACACTATTGCTACCCCAGTTGCTTGCTCTGTATTGGGACATCGTATTCCATGTATGAAGTATTCATAATTTATCTTGTGTAGTTTAGCTCACACAGCTTTTCCCGAAATGTTGGAATTTATAGCTTTTCGCCTTATAAATTTTCCCACTTTAACTCGCTCCAATCTCTTTCTGGCATCGAACTGGCATTATTCTCCTTTTTATTGTTGCTATTGTAACAGCTACACTTCTCTATGTATATATATATATATATATATATATATATATATATATATATATATATATATATATATATATATATATATATATATATATATATATATATATATATATATATATATATATATATATATATATATATATATATATATATATATATATATATATATATATATATATATATATATATATATATATATATATATATATATATATATATATATATATATATATATATATATATATATATATATATATATATATATATATATATATATATATATAAAGATTTTCCATTTATATATGAAAGAAATTAAAATAGAATTAAACATTATAAAATAAATGGAATTAAACCTTGTTGGCAATTTTATATCTTGTTAAATAAACAACCCTCGCTCCGTATTCCATATTCATGCCGAAACTAAACAAGTGTCTTTGGGTGTTCCATTCTTTCTGATCTTTCTTTCTGAAATATACGAAAGATATTAATTTTAAAACTCTTCTTATTTTATTTTTTAATTTATTGAACAAAATTAAAATAAAAAAAGTATCTATAATGACAGAAAAGAAGAAGAAGAAGAAGAAGATTTCAATTAAATGTTTTCTCTTTTCTTTCTGTGTTAATTTTCCAATAGTTTTATTTCCATTTTCCTTCTCATTTGAGCGGTAGAATAAATAAATAATTAAACCATGCACTAGAAAAAATTTTTGAAACATAACAAAAAATGAGACTTCTCTAACTTATAAAAAAGACACATTTTAATTAAGATGGTTTCAATGGGTTATAAGACTTGTCTATTTTACCGTTTATTATATAATTCTTTATTCTTCTTTCTCTCTACCTCTCTCTCTTTCACTCCCTTTCTGTCCGTCTCTTCTACTTTTCAAAATCTTCTGCTGTAACTAAGAGTTCAGTCTAAATTTTGAAATAATAATATACTGTGAGAATCCTAAAAAAATTCATATACTCTATATATATATATATATATATATATATATATATATATATATATATATATATATATATATATATATATATATATATATATATATATATATATATATATATATATATATATATATATATATATATATATATATATATATATATATATATGGTAAAAGTTAAGAAGTTGTTTGACCTTCGATATCGATATATCAATGCAAATATCAAATTTTTTAACATTTGTATTATTATTATTTAGCTTTCATTTCATTTATGCCTATTAATACTATTATTATTATTATTATTATTATTATTATTATTATTATTATTATTATTATTATTATTATTATTATTATTATTATTATTATTATTTGACATTTGTATTATTATTATTTTACCTTTCTTTTCATTTATGCCTATTAATATTATTATTACTATTATTATTATTATTATTATTATTATTATTATTATTATTATTATTATTATTATCATTATTATTATTATTATTCTTATCATTATTATTATTATTATTATTATTATTATTATTATTATTATTATTATTATCATTATTTATTATTATTTTTATTATTATTATTATTATTATTATTATTATTATTATTATTTTTATCACTGGTGTATAATAGAAATTGTTATCAATATAGTTGCCATTATTATTATTATTATTATTATTATTATTATTATTATTATTATTATTATTATTATTATTATATTATTATTATTATTATTATTATTATTATTATTATTATTATTATTATTATTATTATTATTATTATTATTATTATTACTTTATTGCTATTATTATTACTATTATTGTTATTACAATACTTGAAATAAATATCATCATTACCATTATTATTACTAGAATTATTGTAGCAAACTTCCTATTTAACAACTTTGTTACTGTTGCTTGCATGATCAATAAATCTAGAATTTCGTTACTCTAGAAGTAACCTATCCTAACATGTGATTATCAAATTTATATGTATTAAACTTTGGGGCTCAAAGGAAACGGCAGAGTTTTCCCCTAGCAGCCCCTTTTCAGAGAACTGTACTTTATAATTATTATTATTATTATTATTATTATTATTATTATTATTATTATTATTATTATTATTATTATTATTATTATTATTATTTATTTTTTTTTTTTTTATTTTTTTTTTTTTTATTTTTTTTTTTTTTTATTATTATATATATATATATATATATATATATATATATATATATATATATATATATATATATATATATATATATATATATATATATATATATATATATATATATATATATATATATATATATATATATATATATATTATAAAAAAAATTAAAAAAAAAAAAAAAAAAAATATATTATATATATTGAATCTTCGTAAGACAAATGCATATCCGAAAACCAATAGTTTTTCGGAGAAAAACTCATCTTAAACCCACAATGTTATTACTGCAATAAAAAAAATTATCATTTCTTTTGGATACATCACATTTTTGTTTACACTTATCATATTCTTTTTCAGCAACTACTAATTTAAAATGTTGCAAAAAATGCAAGACACTAATTATTACTAAACCTATCCAAATTTCAAAATATCGATATAAGGTCAGATAACTTCTTAACATATATATATATATATATATATATATATATATATATATATATATATATATATATATATATATATATATATATATATATATATATATATATATATATATATATATATATATATATATATATATATATATTATTATTATTATTATTATTATTATTATTATTATTATTATTATTATTATTATTATTATTATTATTAATATTATTATTATTATTATTATTATTATGCTCATACATATTCTTTAATATCTTGTTTTATTTAACATTTTTATTAAAATTAGTTAAAGTTTTTATTATTATCTGACTAAAATAAAACATAAACAAGCAACGACTATCATTCGATAAATCTGGATAATTAAACTATTATATTGGCAACCTTATCTGAAAAGGATGTGGTATCAATCGCGGTTTTTTATTATGTAAGTGTGAACACAGTATAAATATATATATAACGTATATACAGTAGGTCAGATGGATAGGGAGATTCATAGACAAACGGGGATAAGCCTCTTATGCATATGAGCTTTAAATTCAAAATTTGCGACTATTTTATAATGAAGTTGCTTATTTTACACAAAAGTAACCACGTCTTTAATTAAGCAATTTTTTAAAACAAATATTATCGTGTTTCCTGTAAAACTTTTATCAAGAGAAAAAATAAAGACACATAAAAATATTTGTGGCTATCAAAATAAGCCTTTGTTATTTATGAAGCCAATTTAAATTTATTTTACTATTTTGGCATCAAAAGAAATGGATTCCGAAATTTATAACATTGATCTAAGTTACTAGGTAATAATTTTACTATGGTGTGAATCACTTTTCAAAAAATTACCGTATATATATATATATATATATATATATATATATATATATATATATATATATATATATATATATATATATATATATATATATATATATATATATATATATATATATATATATATATATATATATATATATATATATATATATATATATATATATATATATATATATATATATATATATATATATATATATATATATATATATATATATATATATATATTAGTGGTGGACCGGATAGTAATTTTTACTATCCGCGGATGCGGATGCGGTTGCGGATATTCAATTGCGGATATCCGCAGATGCGGATGCGGATGCGGATAGTTTAATTTTTTAAGAGTTTTTGCCATAGATTCTTGGAATTTTAAATATAATTATCCAGAATCTTTGTTACCAGGGTGTGGGACGGGGACCCAACTCTTGAACACCCCACCAACCTCTTTCCCCAACCTCCACCCATTTGGAAAAAGGTTATATATATATATATATATATATATATATATATATATATATATATATATATATATATATATATATATATATATATATATATATATATATATATATATATATATATATATATATATATAGAGCCAGTAATTCAATATTACCTTCACACTTCACAGTTTCACATATTCCATTTGAAGTTAATAATTGGTAAGTTATTTTTTAGAAATAAAAGCTTTTGGGGCTCTTTCAGGTGAAAGTTTGGTTCTCTTTTCGTCGTAAATGAGGCCTGCTCCAATGAAAAGACGCTCACTAGCAACACTAGTTGAAGGAACATGCTAAATAAGTCCTTGCCAGCTCAGCAAAGAAAAGGGAAACTTTTGCAATTATCTCTCCACCAAACCAGTTGGTCTTTACCTGCCTCCAAACGTGGGAGTTTCAGATAATTTTCAATAATCGATATTGTATCCTTTGACACTTCTGACTGTGATTCTTCATCGCTGCTGGAAGCTAGAAGATCTTTCATTGATTTTAGCAATGCTTAAGCTAACAGATTTTGTTTCTTTTGTATCTGAGAGCTTTTGCTTTTGCTTTTTCTTGAAAGGCGTTATTTTATCTGTTTCTATCATCTCATCGCATAAGCATCCTAATTTGATTTTAACATTCTGAGAAACAAGTGGTTTAAAAAATTTTGTTTTGTACCTAGGATCTAAAAAGGTTGCAATTGTATAAGCATCATCATTTTCCAGGTTTTCAAATCTGTCGTTCATCTCCTTCATTAATGTTTCAGTCATCCTTAAAACTCCCTTAGACTTAATAACATTTGTTAACACAACTTTCAATGTTGAAACAAGTGGTATCACATCTGACAAACATGATTCAGCTGAACTTATAGTCTTTGTTAATTCTTCAAAAGGCTTAAGGATATTAAAACAATTATTTAAAATGTCATTTTCGTCAGCTGTTAGAGGCTTTATTTTTGTGCTGCTTGAAGCATAAAGGCAAATGGCCTTCATTAATTTCGCTCATCCTCTCAAGCATATGCAAACTACTATTCCAGCGTGTTTGAATATCTTGCATGACAGAAAGTGGACGAACATTTAATCTTGTTTGTATTTTCTTCAGCTCATTTTGGGCTACAACTGTGTGATTGAAATGCGTAGCAATTAACCTACATTTGGTTATTAAATCGGATACACATTTTTGACTCATAATGGAATTTTTAACTACTATCTGAGTTTGGTGTGCAAAGCAATCTACATTTTTCACTCTTTTATTTTTTTACTATCCGCAAATGCGGATGCGGTTGCGGATATCCGCGGATGCGGATATTGGAAAAATGATGCGGATATCAGCAGTTGCGGATGCGGATGCGGATATCCGGTCCACCTCTAATATATATATATATATATATATATATATATATATATATATATATATATATATATATATATATATATATATATATATATATATATATATATATATATATATATATATATATATATATATATATATATGGGTTATAAAGTCCAGCTCAACGTCCACGCGTACACCCTGGGTTCAGCTAATAGAGCTCTAGCTAGGGCAGTATAGGCCTAGCAAGCGACTGCCGAAATGAAATTGCTTGTAATACTCTAGGACCAGCCTCGTAAGTTGATAGATTTACAAGAAAAAGACCTCAGAGACGATTTTGGACTAGAAATTGGAATAGCGCTTCCTTCGAAATTAGATGCTCAACTTTGAACACTTCAACGTAGAGCCGTAAAGAGGAGGAGATTCTGGATATGATGGAGGAGAGAAGAATTGACGTGGTGGGAATGGCGGAGATGCGTTTGAGAGGAGAGGAGAGGGGAGAGGGGAAGAGATTTGGGAGGAGGATATGTGTTGATGTATAAAGGGGTGGAGGAAGGTTTTAGGAAACACGGAGTGGGATTTATAATAGGACCAAGGATGGCGCCATACATACAAAGTACTGAAGCCATACATGAGAGACTAAGTAAGGTGCACTTTTAAAATCAAAGGAAAGGAGGTACCATTTCTACCAAGTGTACGCACCACAGCAAGGACATTCAGAGGAGGAAAAGAGACAATTCATAGAAATGTTGGAGCAGTGTGGAAAGTGGGAGAAGAGAGGGGGAAACTGTGTTGTTGACAGGAGATTTCAACGCAAGGGTGGGAAGGAGGAGAAAAGAAGTGGAAAGAATGTTGGGACCATATGGTGAGGAGGTGAGAAATACGGAGGGGGAGATGAAGATGAATTTCTGCTTGAAAAAAGGAATGAAGATAATGAATGACTCTTTTAACAGAGAGATTCACATAAGTTCACCAGATACAGGTGGAATAGCAACACAGATGTATTCGATCAAAGATCCATTATCGACTATATAATATCAACAGATAGCAAGATGGTAAAGAATGTGAAGGTCATTCCAGGAATATCAGTGGATTCTGACCATAGATTAGTGGTGACAGATATATGAATAAAGTTGGAGAAAATACAGAATAAAGAAAAGAGAAGTGTTTTAGTGTTTTTAAAGTAGTATTACTTAAAGAGAATGGAAAGAAAAGAGAATATATTGAAAAGATAAAGGAAAATTTGAAACAAATGGAGGAAATGGGAGAGATAAGGGAGATTCAAGAAACAGTAAGAAGAGTAGCAGAGGATACGCTAGGTAGAAGATGGATGAGAATGAGGAAAAGGCATGCGAAGTGGTGGAGGGAGGAGGTGAGAGAAGCAATATTGAGTAAAGAGGTCCTGATGAGAAGGTGGCTGAAAAACAGAACAGCGCAGACGAGAGAGTTGCATGCAGAAGCCAGGAATGAAGCAAGGAAGGTGGAAAGAAGAGCAAAGGAGGAAGAAGCTGGTAGAGAGGTTGAAGAGATTATGGAGGATTTTGGAACAGGAAAAAGAAGATCTTTAGATTGGCAAAAACATATAGATGGTCAAAGACGAAAGGAAGTAATATCAAGGAAAATCAGGGTGAAGTTTTGGTGAGACCAACGGATGTAAACGGAAGATGGACGGAACACTTTTGAGAGCTGTTGAACGTGAATGATGTGGAGGAGGAGGTGGAGAGGAGATGGAGGAGGGACAGGAAGACGAAGAGGAATAAGAGATCATGGGAGAGGAGTTCGAGGTGGCATTAGGAGCTATGAAGAACGGTAAGGCACCAGGGAAGGATGAAATACCCATAGAACTCATAAAAGAAGGGGGAAGAGAAAATGAAAGAAGTAATTTTGAATATGTTGAATAGATGCTGGAACCAGAGCTAAGTGCCGGCGGGCTAGGAAAAAACAATTGTGGTTTCGGTATATAAGGGAAAAGGAGATACTGGAGTTTGCAACAATTATAGAGATATTTCATCATGGGACCACTTAGCAAAAACATACGAGAGGATATTGGAGAGAAGGCTGAGAATGATTGTGGAGCCCAAATTGGGAGAAGAACAGCATCGATACAAGAAGGCCAGAGGCATGAAGGATCTCTTGTTCGCTCTGAGAATTACGTTGGAAAAAGTGTGGGAATGAAATAAAAGTGTACACATAGCATTTATAGATTTGAGAAAAGCTTTTAACTACCATACGGCTACAAGTAGTTTAAAATAGTTAAATGGGGAAATACTCATCTTTTCGTAGACTCTTCAGGCTTAGATGATTATTTTTAGTTAAACGTTTTAAGCATAATTGTAAAAGTACCTTACTTTAACAACGGTAAAAAGCAAGCCCTCCTCGCTGTCGAGAACATAAAACGAGTCGTAAAATATGTAAATGTTGCTGTTCTATAAAATATTTTCAATTTTAGGTTTTATTCTGATAATTTGTGAAAACCATATAGTTTCATCTATTAATCATAAAATATTTAATTAAATCTAAAAAATAAGGATTTTCTAATAACACATACACATACACACACACACACACACACACACATATATATATATATATATATATATATATATATATATATATATATATATATATATATATATATATATATATATATATATATATATATATATATATATATATATATATATATATATATTTGGCAGTTTGAACCACTTAAATATTTCAAAAACTACTGAACGTTCGTAAAAAAGGATTATATTTTTGGAATCCTTGTCGAATTTTAGATAAAATAAATTGGGAAATAAAAAATAAATTCTTATAATAATTTTATTACGTAAGTAAATTTTACTTTTTTATAACGCTTGAAAGAATCGTACGTCTGGCAATGCTTTTTTTAAAATAAATTTTTCGAAATTGGAATAACTTAAATTTCGCTAATGACTAAGAAAATTATAAAAGATGTGATATATATATATATATATATATATATATATATATATATATATATATATATATATATATATATATATATATATATATATATGGTGTAATACATCAGTTAGGCTTGTATACAACGGCAATCTTCGGTCGTTAAGGTTAAATAAGTCGAATTAGTTTTGTTAGATCATCACTTATCGTACACAAACATTCTTTTAAAAATTTATTTTCAAATATTTTACACTTTTCTTATCTGAAATTCGACAAGGATTCCAAAAATGTTATCTTTTTTACGTATGTTCAGTAGTTTTTGAAATATTTAAGTGGTTCAAAGTGCAGTTTGACCTACATATATATATATTGTTGCGAATTTTCTTTTTATAGAAATTCTGAAGACCTAATTAGACAGTATTGTGACTGTCTGTCCTAATTTTAAAGCAACGTAAACCAAACTAAGATATATTAGCCTAAAGAAAAGAGTAATTAAATTCAATAAAAAATCTAATGTTACTAACCGGAAATTAAAATGAGCTTCTGAAGCCAAACTTAAACTGTAACTTTCAAGAATTTCCTAAAGATTCAAATAGGTTTCTTCGCCTTAACGTTAAAGACAATATTTAAATTTGTGGGAATTTAATAGACAAAAGGGACCTTTCCAATGGAACAACTGCCATTCAAATACTAGGGTAATAAACCTTAACTCCAGCCACAAATTAGAACTTTTATACAAAGTCAGTTTGTAAAGTCGAATTTTAAACTTAATAGAATGCCTAACAGGTCTACTCTTTATCAAATAATTAAATCAAACTATGCAAATTTATAAAAGAGCAGACTTGTCTAAAAGTAAAGTTCTAGGTAGTTACTAGATGTTAACATCAATAAATTCCAATATCCAAATAAAACAATTAATATTCAAAGAAAGGTTATTAATTAGTTAATACATTACGTTCAAGATTTTTTCATCAATGCGGGTCATATAATTTTATAACACTCTTACATTTTAAACTTATTACCAGCTTGGTAGGTGTCTAAGAAGCCAGTGCACTAACCATAGACTGTAGTTAAAGTCTATGGCACTAACAAAGCTCAAAAATGGCAACATCATTTTTAGTGTTGTTGTTCAAAAATGGGTATCTAGCTTTAAGGGCGTATTTTGATACTTCAAAAAATAAACCAGAGTTTTTTTTTTTTTTACTAAGAAGCATAAATGTAAAACCAAAAATAGTTTCATCTTCTAAAGCAAAATGTAAGGAATTTCTAATATATATATATATATATATATATATATATATATATATATATATATATATATATATATATATATATATATATATATATATATATATATATATATATATATATATATATAAAGGAATCAAAATAAAAAAATCATGATTTGTTTATTTTTAAAATTCTTTTGACTTTCGGTAAACGAATTAACTGATCAATACGAGTTCCGATTAAATAAATTATTATTATTATTATAATTAAAATTATTATTATATTATTATTATTATTATTATTATTATTATTATTATTATTATTATTATATTATTATTATTATTATTATTATTATTATTAAAATCATCATTCAAAATAATATTTTTGTGGTAGATTGCTGCAATCCTAAAGATTTTTATTTCCCCCCCCCCCCTTTTTAAGACTACATTTATAGGTACTAGATAGTTTATATTAATTTTTTGTTTTTTTAATTAAATGAAATTTATGATTAAAAAGGGTAGTTGCGTCACGGTCTTACATGTACAGCAATTGCAACAAAAAAAAAATTTATATTAAAAAAAAATATTATCGTTGAATGTTGATTAATTTTTTTCCTCCAGCTTGATAAAATTCTTAAATTTATATAATTAATTTTAATTCATTTTCTTTTTTATTTTTTAAATTCTGTTATGATATTCTGAACTTAAAAATATGAAGACAGTGATGTTATTTTTTAAAAATAATGAAAAAAAAATCATTTAAAAAAAAATATGTAAGGCACGTTTTAAAACGTTTGATGGCTGGATGTTATGTTTAAACAGTGTCTTATAAAGCTTTGGTTACTCTCTAACTTAAATAATATATATATATATATATTTTTTTATTTTACTCATTTGGAAATTCCTTTTTATGGTAACTTTAATAAAAAAAAATCCCAAGATTATGATCGTTTTTAAAACCATTTCCCAATATCCCAAGGCTGAAGCTAAATTCCCAAGATCTTGGGAAGGCTGGGACTACTGTTCTGGAATAAACAAAAATAACTTGAGTAGGCGATATATCGTGACAGAAATAATGTCGATAATTTATATCGATACTTTTTCTAACAAAAAACATTTCAAAATTGTTTATTCCTAATTTTTCTCTTTCAAAGCATGGCTTATTCTGATTTGAAAGTTGATGTTGATTCTGTGTTTTGTAATAAATGTGAGAATACACTGATTTCGTTTATAGCATTATGTGAAAGTAAAGAAAACCTATTTAATTTTTTGTACAAACATGGAGTGTTGTGTGAAACAAAAAATTGTCTGAAATGTAATACACCAATGTGGTTCGATGCGAAGATTTTTAGATTCCAATGTAATAAACAAATTTTAGTTTCCAAAAGAAAACAAAAAGGCAAGTATGTTAGATGTAATTACACAGTTTCCCAATTTAAAGGCACATTTTTTGAAAGACATCATATAAGTATTATTAAAATTTGTAAATTTGTTGCCTATTGGACACTATTGCCACCTCCACGCACACTTTTTTTAGAACAAGAACTTGAAATCACGAGACGCACAGTCATAGATTGGAGCAATTATCTCAGAGAAGTA
>SEYY01020469.1:172500-182500 GCA_009176605.1 Armadillidium nasatum | reverse complement strand
AAAAAAATCTACCCAAAATGGGGAAATTTTTTTCAGTTATAGTTGTTATTTATTAAATTTAGTTTATATAAAATATTGACATATAAAGACTTCTACCAAAAAAAAAAAATCCAAAATTGAGAATATGAATAGTTTCTTTCCTTTAAAAAAAATTATTAAAATTTTTTTTTGAGGGTAGTTCTCCTTTTTTTTTTATTTTTATTTTTATTATATATATATATATATATATATATATATATATATATATATATATATATATATATATATATATATATATATATATATATATATATATATATATATATATATATATATATATATATATATATATTTTAAAGGACAATACAAAAAAAAATTCATATTTCGATTCTAGTGAAACTTCCAATTCTGATTCTCTCATTACTGTGAAAGAATAAGAATATACTTTTAAAAACCTGTAATGTAGGCCTAGTTCAGTTTTTGTATTAGACACAATTCCATATAATGAAGTTTACTGAAATACAGTACATACCTTAGTTCAAACACTTCCCTTCTATTTAGTTACATTTTATAAAACTATAATTATCATTTAATTTAATATTATAAAGTACAATTGCAAGTGAAATAGGAAAACAGTAATAAACAGACTAAAGCCTAAAATTTTATTGTAAGAATGTAAAAGAGTAACATGTTTCCTTTTTTTAAAAAACTGAAAACCACCACCATACATCTTTTAACTGAAAGTTGAATTTTGAAAATATTATATATATATTCTCTGTGTACTCATATTGAAAATTAAATACCCTCAAATAAAAAAATAAAAAAAAAAATATATATATATATATATATATATATATATTATATATATATATATATATATATATATATATATATATATATATATATATATATATATATATATATATATATATATTCATTAGAATTTTAGAAAATATTTTTGTATTAAAAAAAATAAATTAAATAAGTTTCGATAAAATTATATCTCAAAATCTATAGAGGATCAACAAATCTTTCAAGATAATGGACTTTCGGCTTTTAATGAAAAATTAAACCTTAACATTAAGAATTTAAAATTTAAAAACAAGAGTTTGAAAATCGATGACAGGATTGGATCATGTAAGGACGACAGGACTAGCCATCCGGCCTTGTGATTATTCTGTCAACGGCTTGTAACTACTCCAGAACCAGCATTGGAAACCATAGCTCAGAGAAGCACAATCTTTTGAAGACCTCTGGGAGAGAGTGTTTAGAGGTTAGTTTGAAAATGATGCTGGTCCTACTGAAAGGGTAAAAACCCTACCTGAGAGTCTGGATAAGACTCATGGACCGGCATGGAGACCAACGAGCCGAAAAACATGATCTTTTAGAGGGCTCTGGGAGAACTTCTACAAGCAAATGGGGAAAGATGCTGATTCCACTGACAGGGTGAAAACACTTCCTTGGAGAGGAAGAAGAATATATATATATATATATATATATATATATATATATATATATATATATATATATATATATATATATATATATATATATATATATATATATATATATATATATATATATATATTAGGGATGGAGTGAAGTATCGGTATCGGCAAGTATCGGCAAAAAATTTGTATAGGAGTAAAGTATCGGTATCGGTAGTAGTATCAGCAAGTATCAGCATATTTTCAGGTATCGGGTATCGGCTTCGGGGAATTTTTAGGTATCGGTATCGCTCCATCCCTATATATATATATATATATATATATATATATATATATATATATATATATATATATATATATATATATATATATATATATATACACACACACACACACACACACACAATCTTTACCACAATTGTGGTTTGGTATCTATCGAAGATCACATTCATTCAAGCACTCACCTCTACACCAATCTTTTTCATTCATTCCTATCTACAATCAACTGCACCTCTTCTCCCAATTCATCCCTCTATCCCTTAACAGCTTATTGACATTACTCAACCAATTTCTCATCTGTCCCCCTATCTCACACTTTCCACTTCCAAAACAAATACCTTTTTAGACATTCTTTCCTTGTTCATCCTTCAAACATGCCCAAACCATATCAGCATACTCTGTTCAGCTCTCTCAAACCTTCTACCAACACCACAAACTGCCCTCATACCTTTTATTTCGAAAACTTTTATTTTTTTTTCCTCTTCCTCGCTTTCCCATACAAACCACTGGTACACAACATCCCTCAAACATTTTCACCTTCACCTCCTTTGGTAACCTCCTCTACTTTCAATATCTCTCAAACCCCCAGCACCTTTTGCCCTTCTCTTACCCTGTACCCAACTTCATTGTCATACTAACGTCTCCTTCTCCAAAAATAACCCCACAGAAACTTAAACAAAGTAACTAGTTTTAATTTCTCACTAACCACCTTAATTTGTAAATCATATCCTTCATTTACACTCACCTTCCCTACCTCTACATTTTTCATCCACAGCACTTTACTCTTAGCCGCATTTACTCTTAAGCTCAATTCATCACAACCCTTAACAAACTCATCCACCAATACTTTCAAATTGTCTCAGCCAAAAGTACATCCTCATTTGCATCCCACATACCATGTTGCTCTCTCATTCTCACCACTTTCCCTACCCCATCCATTTTTCTCACCACTTTGTCATTGAATAAATTAAATAACCCTGGAGACATTGCACAACCCTGTCTTAGACCATTATTTATATAAAGAAACTCAGTTTTCATTCTGTTACTCATGCATGCTCTACTATTCCTATATATTGCTCTAATATATATATATATATATATATATATATATATATATATATATATATATATATATATATATATATATATATATATATATATATATATAGTTGATATTTGGCATTTACTTTGTAAAAACTTTATTTTTTGAACTAACCAGAAATGTGAGAATCTGAGAATCGGAAAAGTTGAAAAATCCCAATTCCTATTCCATGAGAATTGACAGTCTTCTGATTCTTTATGCTGATGCCAATTAATCATCCCATCATATATATATATATATATATATATATATATATATATATATATATATATATATATATATATATATATATATATATATATATATATATATAATATATATTATAATATATTTTTTTTTTTTTTTTTTTTTTTTTTTTTCAGAAATTTACAATTTCAATAAATATAATGGCTCATTATTACATGGATGATATGCAAGCTGTTTTACCTGCTCATATCAGAAGAAGAAGCTTCCAACCTGGGAAAAAAACTATATTAGTTGCTGTTTTACTTTCTATTTTGCTTTTAATGTCTCAAATGTTTTGTACATTTAATCAGTCAAAGCCCTCCAAGATATCAATGGCTGTGATACATGAGGTAAAATTATTATTAAGTAAATAATTATTCAAAATTATATATAAATGAAATTGATTTAGATAAAACTTTTCCATAATGGTTATATACATTGTTTTTCAGTTTGGTACACCCTTTAACTGTTCACTGTATTTTGTAGTATCATATATGCCACAAAAAACCTGTGTTGAAAATATTCTATTAATATTTTCATCTATGTGCATTGATATTTTACATTCTTTTCAAACAGCCTTTAGAGTCATTAAACACTCTTATTGAGCTGCCTCCCTGTTTGAAGAGCTTTTTGGGAAATGCCAAGCCTCCTGCTAAACCACAAGGTACATGTCACCATATAACACCTCCGAGAGGCTTTTGCTCCTTAACACAAGAGCTTTTCTACAAAAGAAAACCAGAAATGTGCCAGCATCAAAAAAAGATTGAGTTTTGCCACCTAGTAAGTTTAGACTATAGCATATATATATATATATATATATAATATATATATATATATATATATATATATATATATATATATATATATATATATATATATATATATATATATATATATATATATATATATATATATATATATATATATATATATATATCAGACGTTTCAAACATCATGAGAACAGGAGTATGAATTATTAAGGAGAGGGAAAAGTGTTTGCTGTTTTTGAATCTTTTATTAAAACAGGGGCATAGAAATAAGTTGTTTTTCATGATTTACAGAAAGGAGACACTCGTCAACAGTTATATACATTGGTTTTCATCTCATTCCATTGAAACGAAGAAAGGAATGATCAAAGGGTCTTTTTAAAACCTTTTATAATATGCAGTCCACAATGTTTAGATTATGAAGTTTCATATGTGGAAGACCTATTTCAAAACCTGGGGTACCCTAATAAAATTTTAAGAGAAGCATTAGCTTCTTCAAAAAAGAAATATGATGCAGAAAAATTACGAGAGAGAATTTAAAAACATATGTTAAAGTTCCCATGTAGTAGAAGTAAAGTACAGGAGTTCTATCCTCAGAGTGTGAACTTAGTAGTAAGTGTACCCAATGCACTGATAAGCATCCTTTATTGCAAAAGAGAGAAATCTATTGATATAAAAGCTGGGGTATATAAGATCCCATGTGAAATGTGTGATGAAATATATATTGGGGAAACATCATACTTTAATAGTAGAATGTATCAGCACAAATATGCTTTACATGTTGTGGATCAAAACTCTTCTTTATATTGCCATCAGACTAATAAGTATCATAGAATAAATTTGAAGAATTCAGAATGATGCACAAGATCAATTAAATCAACAAAAGAAAATTTATGGAAAATAGTGTATAAATATAAAAATTTTTAATATAAATGAAAATCTGCCTTTGGATGATTTTGTTAATGGGCTAATTTTGAAGAAGAATAACTTTTTAAATATCTGCTTGGCTTAAATAGTGTGACGTAATTGGTTTTAATATTATAACTCTTGACTTCTTAAAAATTTTTGACTTTTTTTAATTAGCATCTGAAAGAAGGGAGACTAGATATTTCTTTTGAAAGCGTGTGTTTTATTATTATTTTATGTGCTTTAGGGACCAACCAGGGCTAGAATTTTTCCAGGGCTGGGGTTGCTTAATTTTTGTAAAGAGGTGAAAAACTGAAATTTTGGTTAAGAAAATTAGATTTAATTATAAGGAAGGAGTAGAATAGTCAACATTCACTTAAATTAATAATTATTTGCATTTTTCAGAAAATAACAGATTTTGTATAATAAAAGTTTGAAAAAACTACAAATATTTTGATTTTTTGTTTTGTTTTGCAATAGTTATTCAACAGGGTTACTTAGGTGAGACCCTAAGTTAAAGTTTGAAAAACTGTAAGATATAAAATTATCAACATAACCTGTGTTTATACATATCATTGTTATTTTATTGCTGTATATCAAGTTTGTATCATTTAGCTACATTATTTCAAAATTATTTTGTTTATACTTTCAGTCATTATGGCTAAAAATCAACTTCAGTAGTATGGGAGTACTTTACAATGTTTCACGATAGGCTCGAAATAGCTAAATGTAACATCTGCAGCCTGTAAATTTAGAAGAGGACCTCCGGGTGCCCCAAGTTAAAATTTTTCAACCAAATCTTTATGGGTCATATAAAATCAAAACACGAAGATGAACATTCACTTGCAGAAAAAAGAGCCGTCAAAAGAAACAGAAAAGAAAAAGAAAGTATGGAAAACAAACGAGAAAAAAAAATCGTAATTTTATATTTTGTTTGAAATTTTTTAATTATTATTTGACTGATGGAGCTGAAATTTTCAGGGTATATGCACTTTTTCCCGAAATTTTGGGTTTTCTGAGTCTATAACGTTTTGAAAGTTATTTGGACCCAAAGTTGAAAAAAATTAGCTGAAATTTTAACTGAATAATCTTAGCCCCAATTTCTTGCATTAGTGGGAACAGATTTTTGATATCACGTCTAGAGAAACAGTTATAAGCACTTGGAAATTTTTTTTTTATATATATACAAAAATCGTACCCTGCCAGAGAAAAAATTATATATATAAAAAAAAAAAAGCTACCTATTAATTTTTATATTTTTGGCTATTGCTTAGAGGATGAACAGGGCTACAACTTTTATTTAGTGCACTATTAAGTGCTATTTGTTTGAAGCGAGATATAGCCTCTCAAACTTAGGGAATTTCAGAAATTTGGTCAAAAATAGTGGACTTTGTTTTTGAGTCTATATCTCGAAACCAACTAATAGCATCGAATAAAGTATAGAGAAGAATACACCCACCAAAAATAAGAAATGTTATAGTTTTTTTTTTTTTTTTTTTTTTTTTTTTTTTTTTTTTTTTTTTGGTCCTAAAATGTGGATTTAAAAAATAAAATTTCGATAGTTGGTCAGTTTTGAGTTTATAACATTTTTTTTCTATAACTCTGGCAACAAAAGTCTATTTGAAACTTTTGTAGCCTTTAGAATTCTAAATATAAAAGCCAAATTTCAGGTCATTCCGAAAAGTGGTTTGGCCCCACCATTCATTTGCAAAAAGGTCAAATTTCAAAAAAAAAAACTTTTAAACCGTTATGGATTCAGAAAACGCTAGAAATGGAATTTTTTTTTTACCGAGGAAAACCTATCTATATATATATATATATATATATATATATATATATATATATATATATATATATATATATATATATATATATATATATATATATATATATATATATATATATATATATATATATATATATATATATATTACTCTACTCTGTTACTATTACTGTCTGTATCCTCAATCGGCATATGTGCGCAATAATGTTATTTGTTCTTGTGTTTATAATTTTTTAGTCTTGAATTCTCTACTTTATGGTTTAAGCTCTCTTACAGTTCTACAACAAAATTTATTTGTTCTGTTTATGTGTCACCTAATTCTACTAACTATAAAAGATTCTTTGACTATTTAAACTCCAAAATAGAGCACATTCCTTCTTCTTCTCCTTTCTATTAAATCATCATCTTTGGTGATTTCAGCGTTCGCCACCGCCAGTGGCTTTCATCTAGTTCTCATGATTCAGCAAATGAACTTGCCTATCACTTTTCTATTAAAAACAATCTTGAGCAGTTGGTGCAACTCAATAACTGTCGTGGTGATGAAATCAACATTCTTGATCTTTTCATAACCTCTTATCATTCTCTTTATACTCTTAAATATTTTCCTCCTCTGGGTTCATCTGATAAGATTTCTTCTTATATCTGTATCTTGTTCTTTCTTTTTAAGCCTTCCCTAAGAACGACCCCTGCATTCCGCGAGGAGACCTTTGTGGCACCTCGGTGCTGCTAACTAGTCTGACTTGCTGTTGTATGGTTTTACATGAAGTGGTTACTGTTTCTATGGGAGGGGTCCCTTGAAGTGCACAGAGCTCATAATTGAGGTGATTTTCTACACCATGGAGGTACACATTCAATATTCTTTTCCTTCAACTAACGTAAACTTGTGTTTAACTCTTCTTGTGCTATCCATTGCAAGGATGCTATCTTCAGGCATTACTGTCGTCTTCAAACTCCAGAAGCTCTTGCATATTGGAATCATGCAAAATCAAATTTCTCTATCGTAAATGCAATAATCTTTCTGGTTCTTCTTCTTTATCACATTTCTTGCATTTTTGCAAAAAATGTCAACCTTAACTTTACTTCTTCCTCGTTCCCCCCTCTAATATCTCTGACGGCATAACTGCCGTTTTTCTTTCTACTCTTCGCTCAAACTTTTGCCTTATTCAACCTTAGACGATTCTGGATCTATACCTCCTCCTTCAATCCCCCTAACTCTTTGTACCTAATGTTATAATTTCTTCTAAAGATGTAATTTCTGATCTCTCTGTGCTTAATACTTAAGAAGGTATACAGTCCTGATGGTGTTTCTTCTGTCTCTGTCTATATACTTTGACTTTCCCTTCTTGGTGGAAACGTACTCTCATTCAGCCTGTGCCGAAGAAGGGGAATCCCTCTCAACCCTCCAACTAACATCCCATTTCTTTGAACCTCTGTTCTCTCTAAAGTTTTTGATTCTATCCTTAACAGGAAGATTTGGAAAAATCTCAATTCTTATAATCATTGTATTCTTATTGTCAGTATGACTTTTGTAAGAAACGCTCTACTGGTGATCTTCTTTCCTTTCTCTCTGACACTTGGTACTCCACTAGGTCCTCCACTCTTCGGCATAATCAGTGAATCTTTTGTTTTTGCACTAGATATTTTGAAAGCCATCGTTAGAGTCTGGAACAAAGCTTTGATTTCCAAACTTTCCTCCTTTGGAATCTTCTTCTCTCTGGGGCTCCCTCTCTGAATTCCTTTCTGGTTGTTCTTTTACAACTGTTGTAGACGGTCTCCATTCTTTCTTTAAATCTGTTAATAGAGGTGTTCCTCAGGTATCTCCAACTTTTTTTATTTTTTTTTATTTTTTATTAATGACCTCTGTTACTTCATGACCTATTAATTCATATGCTTACATTTCTACTCTTCATTACTCCTTTCAATATGAAAGATTCTCCTCCAAAAGCATTTAATTGATGCAAGGGGAGTGACCTTGGAGCAATTAACCTCTTATCATTCTCATATTTAAATAAGGGCAGTGAAAAAGTAATTTTCAATGCCTCAAAAATTCAATTTCTCCTTCTTTCTACACACTCGATATAACCTTCCACACAACTATGATATCTTCAGAAACACTCAACTCAAACCTACATCTGTCCTTAATTAGTATTCTTAGTGTATCTTATTTAAAAAAAAGATCACATTACTTCTCTTTTTAAACAAACTTATAAGAGGTTGGATGTTCTGAGACTTTTTCAGAAGTATTTCACGCCACCCCAGTTGCATGTTCTTTACATCCTGTATGGAGTATGCTTCACACTTCTGGGGTGGTTCCATTGTCCAACTCTCTGAACCCAGACTTAACTACTATGCTCGATCTTACATGTACTCTACTGGTAAAGTATGGAACGCACTCCATTTATCTAATTTTCCAACTTCCTTTGATTTACATATCTTCAAACACTTGTGTATCGGAACGTGTCGGCCATTAACTACAAGATTTCCTGTATTTCCCCAACTCTTTGGAAATTAGTAGCCTTTGCCCACCAAAGAAGACGTGAAGGAATATATATATATATATATATATATATATATATATATATATATATATATATATATATATATATATATATATATATATATATATATATATATATATATATATATATATATATATATATATATATATATATATATATATATATATATATAAAGATTTCATATAAATTTTTACTCTTTGTTCTTCTACATGTGTTTTTCAAATTTTGTCAGAATAATTAGTATAAAATATAAATTGTGTTTTAGTATTGTATCATTCATTTTATGTAACTATTAATATTAATTTTTTTCTTTCTTTTAAAGGATGAAGAGAAAAATATAAAATGCATTCTTCCAAGTGACTGTGTAGACAAATCACTTTTTATTGGTGCATTTAATCCAAATGGAACTGTTTGGAAAAAAATATTTTTTAATCAACTTGAAAGCAAAATTTTCTCTGCTACCCTTGCCAATGACTACAGAGGTTATTTGTTTATAAAATGCACAGAAGATAGGGAAGAAGAATTAGAAGACCCTTCTACTTCCAACGAATTTATTCAATTGTTTGTGTACCCTAAGGTTCTTAATAGTAACACTTATCATTCTAATAGAAAAGATTATGATTTTAATATTAATATGATTATGATTGATTCCTTGTCTCAGAATCATTTTTACAGATCTCTTCCTTCTACAGTTAACTTATTGGATAAATTGAAAGAAGACTCTTCCCTTACTGTTACAGATTTTCAGTATGTTCAGGCTGTTAAGCAGAGAACGTATGAAAGTTTAGAAGTTTTATTTTCAGGGTATGTTAATACTTTTGTAAAGCCATTTGGCACCTATAGTTCCCCTTATCACCCACTTCCATTGAATGTACTTTTAGAAAAGTTTAAGAAAAAAGGGTACAAGACTCTGTGGATCGAAGACCTCTGTTGGCAATGGGAATGGGGGTTGGTGAAGGATTTAAAAGTTTTTGATAAGAGTTTGAGTAAAA
>SEYY01020469.1:150000-167500 GCA_009176605.1 Armadillidium nasatum | reverse complement strand
AGAAATCTTGATAACTCGTATATTTCTTGTATTATGTTAATGGTTTATTTTGAAAATGAACTTATTGCTATTGAAGTTCCTCTATCTTTGTCGAGTTCTTGAGATAGATAAAGTTATATAGTTGTATTAATTTTTTTTTTTTTTTTTTAATAATTTCGAGATAAGATCTCTATTTGATCATTCTATCATTTTTATGATAGGATAAAAGAAGGCTGCGTACGGCAAATTTATTTACCGATATAGACAGACTTCCTCCTGGTATAGCTTCTTTTCAGTTTATGATAAAGTATAATGAAAAAGAAGAATTGTTACCAATTCTTATATTTGCATATACAGTTACATTTAAGAAAAATATTTTGAGAATTTTTTCCTCCGGTTCATCCCTACATGTTTTGGTTATTATCCAAACCTCCACTTCTCTCCTCTTCCAGTTAACTGCTTTGCAGTCTTGGTCTTAACGTTCAGTTTAAAATTTAGAGAGTAAAAAATTCTTGGAAAAAAAATCAGTTTCTAAGGATGTTTATAAAGTAAAAAATAGTTGAGATTTCGTATTATATATTTTATATTTTGAATATTTGTTACCACTTTTTAAAATTGTAAATATATTTTTTAAATAATTAAAATTGTGTATTTATCCTGTTCATCTCACTTAGGAATCGTTACTATTACTCCATCCTCTACGATTTTGATTGAGTCGTTAGTTCCTCTCACAAGTTTGAGGTTATGGTAGACATGATGGCAAAATGATGTGGGTAAGAAAGGGTCACGTTCATTAACACGTCAGATTGTTATAATTTTCGTACAGGTAAGTACGGATACTGAGCCAAATTTTCTTTTCTACTTAGTCACTTGATTGACAATTGTCATACATTCATTTTATTCCTGATCTGTCTAAATTTTGAGCATATTTATTAGTTACGTTGGTGTCTTAAGAAGGTATGGATGTTCTTAGTATACTCGAAAATGTTTTTAATAGTGGTTCATTCCCTGGTGAAGGAATAATAATGTCATAATTTCATAACTCTTCCTGTTTAACATGCCTCTGGATGTTCACTGCACCTTGATTTCATTTTTTAGGTATTTCTTCTGCTTACCAACAAATCCTCTTAAGATTATACCCGGAATTAAAATGAAGCACTGAAGTATATGTTAGCAAAAAGTTAGCAAAGAAAAATCATAACTAAAAAAGGTTCTTTGTTCCTATGCGTCTTATTGGGCTGTATGGTTCATTGCATCATCCGAAAGTTGAACACCAGACTGAATTCGGACTTTCTTTTAAATGGTAAATGCTTTCGTCAAACAGATCTTCCTCTACATCCTTAGACTTCTCCTATTTTCATATACTGTATGTTAATGAAAGCCAGGTGGATATCTTTGATATTCAGATGAAGAATTGACCCTTTGATTTTTTTATGGAAGGTGCAAACACAATGGGTTTCGTACATCACTCCTTTAAACTAAAAAAAAAAATTACCAAACGAATGTCAAAAAAAAAATTAAAATTAAAAATTTCAACAACTGAGAAATTTATCTTAGTATATCATCATGAAGCTTAAAAGTTGGAAACTAAATACAAGAATAGAACCGTACTTAAGCTTCTGGAATAAATAAAGTTGAATAGAGAAGTAATCGGTGGTTTTGAGAGTAAAATCTCATTGGCCAACAATCTTGATAGGTAAACTGTCAACTGCTTTACGTCATTGTAGCACGCGCGCTCACACACAATATTTTCCTGTTCATTCCTTATGAAATATATGTACCCTAATACATAAGAACTTGTTTATTATATCATCCTGTTTCTATTTACCATCTTTAGCATTATTAAGCTTCTCTCGTAACTAGTTTGTCAATCTCATAAGCATACATATACATGTTTGATTTTTCCATACTAACTTTTTATTTTCATTATTATGGTTCTCCTCTAATAATCCTCTTCATTCCAATTGCTATATTCCTTTCTTAATCATCTTTATTACTCTTTTTTTTTTTCCTCTCTAGCTTTATTATTATTATTATTATTACTACTACTACTACTACTACTACTTATTATTATTATTACCACAACAATCACCATTAACATCAAGGCATGCCTGCACACGTTTATCCGTGTTACGGAAGATTGCCACCATCATATTGGGAGTTACAGCATTAATTGCCTGCCGAATGTTGTCTTTCAGTTGTATGAGAGTACGTGGCTTGTTGCGATACACTTTGTTTCAACATTCCCCATAGGAAGAACCTCTGGGTAAGGTCAGACGACCTTGATAGTCAAATCCCATTGGAAATGATCCGATTTTCAAAGGACTTGATTACGTACACGCTGACGAAGGACGTGTGGCAAGTGGCGCTATCCTCCTGAAAGTAGTCAGTACGGAGTTCCTCGTCATTCAAATGATTTACAAACTTGTTAAAGAAGTTATATGACCAGTATTTTGTTATCTATAAGTGCATGTCTGGGGCCGAGAGGGAGTGGGACACCCTGTATATATATATATATATATATATATATATATATATATATATATATATATATATATATATATATATATATATATATATATATATATATATATATATATATATATATATATATATATATATATATATATATATATATATATATATATATATATATATATATATATATATATATATATATATATATATATATATATATATATATATATATATATATATATATAGTTTTTTTATAGTAATATGATTTATAATTTTATTTTCGCTGCTTACAATTCTCTTATAACAGATTAAATGATTCTGCATTTGTTAAATGTTTTGGGAACAAAGCCGTCATGTTGAAAATGAATCAGTCGACTCGAAAACATAATATTTTAGAAAATTTTAGTAAAACCGTTCTATTGTGCTAATCGTTAAGTTACACTTAAAAAAAAGGCCTAAGCCATTACGATAAAGGCGCGAATCTATTTTTTTAGGAAGGTTGTGGACGAATAGAAAACGGCTTTAGATATGCGGAATTCTAAATTAGGTAAGGATGGTGACGCTATTCCCAGGAAAAATGATGTGCTTTCGCCCCGAAAGTAACGAATAGAAAGCCGTTTTTCTTCTAAATTTTTAGAAAATTAAATATTTGGTGAAAAAGTGGACGAAAAAAAGTGGCTTATTTTATATGACCGAATTCCTAATGTAAACATACCCATTTTTGTGTGCCGCCATTAATTACATAAAGTTTGCGTACCGTTTTACATCAATTTTTAAAATGTTTTAATTAATGTGTTACAATATACTGTAATTTTCAAAATTACTCGATTTTTTATTTTTTTTATTTTTTATACGAATTTAAAATGTATACTCGTACATAGATATATCAGTAAATTAGGGCTATTAAAAAAAAACATTTTCATTAGTAAAGTTAATTTTTTTTTTAATTTGATAATAATAGGCTTTAATATATATTATTGTTTTGTTATTGCTTACAATTCTTTTACAACAGAATATAAAATGATCCAGTGTCAAGTGAATGATTTAAGAATATAACCGCCATGTTGAACATGAATCACCTGGCTCGAAAACATATAAAATTTCAAAAAATTTTGGTAAAACCTTTTTATTGTGCAAATCATTAAGATGCTTTAAAAAAAAAATAGTTTAAAAAAGCCCTTACAAAAATGACACGAATCTAAATTTTTAGGAAAATTGTGGACGAATAGAAAACGGCTTATCTAACTATAACATATTCCATAATTTCTGAACTAAGGTTGGAGGATATGCCTATATAAACATTAACACTCTCGTAACGCGTCTAAATATCATTGACCAAATAAGATAAATATAGTTTTTAAAATTGTTATATATATTTTAAGTTTCATTATATAAGTTTAGTGCAATAAAGGATATACATTTATGGAATTTAGTGATGCAATATTATCCATATTTGAAATTTTTTATAATTTATTTTTTTAATAAACGTAGATTATTATCTGAATTGTGCTTCACTTTGAACCCTAGTTAGCCGATCTTCTTTCAACATTGTTTAATTTTTATTGGACGGTATGCAAAGTATTAAGAGTAGATATTATTAATATTAATAATGATAATGGAAATAATAAAAAAAAAATTGACAGTTATAATGTATTGTAAAGTTAGGTAATTAATAATAATAATAATAATAATAATAATAATAATAATAATAATTAAGATCTATTTAAACATAGTTAATCACTTAATAATAAATGATAATAATTTTCAGTAACCATATTGTGCATAAATAAAATTAAAAAAAAGAAAGACATAAGGATTTTATTTATAGTAACTATATATATATATATATATATATATATATATATATATATATATATATATATATATATATATATATATATATATATATATATATATATATATATATATATATATATATATATATATATATATATATATATTTTTTTTTATAGAACGCCACCACTCACGGGCAGAGCCCTTTTCAAGGAGGGGCACAGACACACATGCACAAAGCTCATTCAAACACACACACACACATACCTAACACACAGCCCTCAGGTGGGCGCAGACGGAAGCCTTGAAGAGTGGAAGATTAAATACAGGAGGAAAAATAAGTGATGGTAGAGAGTTCCACAGAATAGAGGTGGCTGGAAAGAAGGAGGTACCACAACGGGCTAGCCTGGGATTTCCCACGTCCACACAAAATTGGTGCGAAAGCAGGGCACCCTTGTGCAACGAGGACGACGCAACGGTGGAGGAATGCGAGAGGCCAATTCCCTCGAGCACCTGCCATTGTAGTACCTGTAGAAAAGAGATAGCGCGCCAACGTCACGTCGCAGAGACAGAGGGTCAAGTGAGTTTGAAAGTAAGGGACAGTTTATTAATCTCTTAGCTTTTGACTCAACCCTATCCAGAAGAGAGGAGGAGCCGGAGCCCCCCCAAATGTGAGAACAGTACTCCATATAAGGACGAATAAGACCCTTATATATTTGGAGTAACTGCTCAGAAGAAAAAAATTCTCGCAACCTGAACAGGACTTCCAGCTTCTTAGAGGCCGCTTTAGCAACCATTGTAATATGTGGTTTCCAAGACAGTTTGTTGTTTATGTTTAGACCAAGAATGTTAATGTTATTTATAGGTGAGACGGGAGAGCCATCGAAGAGGATAGGAAAGTTAGGAGGTGTTTTTGAGAGGGAGATGTGAAGAAGTTGAGTTTTTAAAGAGTTGAATTTTACAAGGTTGCTATGACCCCACCGGGAAATCCCATCCAGATCGGCAAGAATGGAATCGGAAAGTTGAAGACGAGAAGCAAGTCTAGAAGCAAAAGAGGGAGCAGATTTGAAATGAGTAGAAGAATGCAGAGTTGAATCATCAGCATAAGAGTGAACAGAGTTAGAAGTGCAGTTGAGAAGATCGTTAATGAAAAGTAAGAATAATGGTTGGAGATAAAACAGAACCCTGAGGAACACCACAGTTGACAGAAAAGGAAGAAGAGGTCGCTCCATCTACAACTGCCGAAATACAACGATCTGAGAGAAAACTAGACAATAGTAAGCAAAGAGAAGGAGGAAACCCAAAGGAGGGGAGCTTGGAGAGCAGTGACGCATGTCACACCCGGTCAAAAGCCTTGGATATGTCAAGCGCCACCACACAAGACTCCCCAAAGTCCCTAAGGGCAGAAGACCATAGATCAGTAAGATAGGAAAGTATGTCACCAGTTGACCTCGAGCGTCGAAAGCCATACTGGTGATCAGAAAGAAGAGAATGAGACTCCAAATGATCCAGGAAATGAGAGTTGAGAAGAGTTTCAAAAATGTTAGATAGAACATATATATATATATATATATATATATATATATATATATATATATATATATATATATATATATATATATATATATATATATATATATATATATATATATATATATATATATATATATATATATATATATATATATATATATATATATATATATATATATATATATATATATATATATATATATATATATATATATATATATATATATATATATATATATATATATATATATATATATATATATATATATATATATATATATATATATATATTTAAAAATCTTGAAAAATTAAAATTCGTTTCCATAAAAATAAACAAAAATGTCAACACAGTGGAGTTTCGTGTGTAGGATGTAACGAGTAACAAGTAACGGAAAAACCCGTTATAATTTGTAAAAATGGGGTAGCGTTACCGTTACATCGTTACATTTTAAAACCCTTTGAAGCGTTACCGTTACTCGTTACATTTGTAACGCCCGTTACGTAACGCCGTTACATGTAACGCGTTACTGCCCACCTCTGTATATATATATATATATATATATATATATATATATATATATATATATATATATATATATATATATATATATATATATATATATATATATATATATATATATATATATATATATATATATATATATATATATATATATATATATATATATATATATATATATATATATATTATATATATATATATATATATATATATATATATATATATATATATATATATATATATATATATATATATATATATATATATATATATATATATATATATATATATATATATATATATATATATATATATATATATATATATATATATATATATATATATATATATATATATATATATATATATATATATATATATATATACAGAGATGGGCATCGTTACATGAAATTGGGTAGCGTTACCGTTACTCGTTACTTGAGAGAAAAGGTGTAGCGTTACCGTTACATCGTTACATTTTAAAATCCTTTGAAGCGTTACCGTTACTCGTTACATGTAACGCCGTTACATGTAACGCGTTACTTTTGGTCAGTTTCTGACTTAATTATTAGTTTACAGTTTTTCGTACATGATCATATGTATACATATTTACTGCTGACGATTAAATCATTGGATTAACTAACAGTTTTTAAACTTTTATTCAAAAAGAGCAATTTATATTACTATCATTGACCAAATAATATAAATATAGTTTTTAAAATTGTTATATATATTTTAAGTTTCATTATATAAATTTAGTGCAATAAATAACATACATTTATGGAATTTAGTGATACAATATTATCCATATTTTAAATTTTTTATAATTTATTTTATTAATAAACGTATAAGATTATCTGAATTGTGCTTCACTTTGAACCCTAGTTAGCCGATCTTCTTTCAACATTGCTTAATTTTATTGGACGGTATGCAAAGTATTAAGAGTAGATATTATTAATATTAATAATGATAATGGTAATAATAAAAAAAATTGACAGTAATAATGTATTGTAAAGTTAGGTAATTATAATAATAATAATAATAATAATAATAATAATAATAATAATAATAATAATAATAATAATAATTAAGATCTATTTAAACATAGTTAATCACTTAATAATAAATGATGATAATTTTCAGTAACCATATTGAGCATAAATAAAATTAAAAAAGAAAGACATAAGGATTTTATTTATAGTAACTTATATATATATATATATATATATATATATATATATATATATATATATATATATATATATATATATATATATATATATATATATATATATATATATATATATATATATATATATATATATATATATATATATATATATTTAAAAATCTTGAAAAATTAAAATTCGTTTCCATAAAAATAAACAAAAATGTCAACACAGTGGAGTTTCGTGTGTAGGATGTAACGAGTAACGAGTAACGGAAAAAACCCGTTATAATTTGTAAAAATGGGGTAGCGTTACCGTTACATCGTTACATTTTAAAATCCTTTGAAGCGTTACCGTTACTCGTTACATTTGTAACGCCCGTTACGTAACGCCGTTACATGTAACGCGTTACTGCCCACCTCTGTATATATATATATATATATATATATATATATATATATATATATATATATATATATATATATATATATATATATATTGTTGGGATTCTCTGTGGCATGAAACCCTTGAAAACGCTTATGCAGATTATTGTAACTGCTTTTGCCAAGAATAAACTTAATTCTATTTAAATTTAGCCTACAAATTAATAAAAGGAAATCAATAAAGAACTCACCATTTAAATTGTTCTGTAAATTCTAGAATAAACTTAGATTTACTTTGATTTCCAAAAGTAATTAATTCTTGGATGTGTGGCTCTTTTGTATAAGCGCATAAGTAAATTTTAATAGTAACTTTTCAGCCAATGTAAAAACATAGACTGAAACCCAAGCAAGAACTTACAAATCTCTGATCCAAAACCCAAGGCCTATATTAAACAGTAATTCACGTCAATCATACAATTCAAGTTAATAAACTAACCCAACCCAAGCAATCAAAGGTCAATTTAATTCAAATAGTAAGCTTTAAAAGGTATCAGGGTTGAGTAGGTCAAGCTAGGCCCCAACTTCTTTCACAAAGTTCTACAAACTCTTACCTTAGGTTAAAAAGAATATATAACTACAATTAGGCTATATTAGTTTAAATAGTTAATACATTACGTGCTGGAAGATTTCTTATGAGTCATGTAGTTAAAAAATATGTTAAGCATAACTGCCAAAGTGATTTACACCGACATAGTTTTTTTAGCAAGTCCGCAACGGCCTGGCCTCAAGCGTGTAACTAGTCATAAACCTGAAGTGTTGCCATTCTTTAAGGGCGTATTTGATACTTCCTAAATCATTAAATAAATATATAAGGATTCTCAATAATATATATATATATATATATATATATATATATATATATATATATATATATATATATATATATATATATATATATATATATATATATATATATATATATATATATATATATATATATATATATATATATATATATATATATATATAAAGTTGAGATAGATTTTTTCCTAGTGAACCTTAATCTAATTAGAAAGGTTTAAAGCCAATACTAAGGGTTTCCACATTCTTATTTAATACACCGTGAACGTTTTACACCGTATCTCGGCCCGTCTTCAGCAGAAACTAAATTTTACAAATATCTATTTTAAAATACAATCAAAATATAAATTCATTAACTATATATAAGATATTTAAAATATTGATAATTACAATAAAAAAAATAAAAATAAATTAATAATATTGATATCGAAATAAGAAATAAAAATAAAAAGACAATTATTTTGGGGGGGGAAAAAAAAACTTCATTATTGAGTTGAAAAGAACAATAGAAGAAGCTTGATCATTTAAGGATGGGCAATGAGTTTTTATATATAAAGACTCCAACATCCTAGATCAAGAAGGGAAGACGAATGTTGAAGGATAGAGAAATTGGAAGAGGAAAAAGGGTGGTATCTCCATGGTCTTTTATGGTAGAGTGTTCAGGAGAGCAAAGATTAAGGTTAGTTCTAAAGGAAGCTCCTCTATGCTTATCAATACTCACTTTTAATTGTAGATGACTTTGCCCTACATATACCGCATTACAGCTGGCACACTTAAAAAAAAAAAAAAATTTATGAGGATCTGAGAAGTTTTGGGAGAGATTCCTTGTCTGAAGAAAGTATGAATTGAGAGGGAGTTATAATTTATAAGAACGAATTTATATTTGTAGAATGTAGCTTCAAGTATAGTAAGAACTAAGAATATTTCTATTAAGTTGAGATGTAAGTAATCCTATATATGGAAGTTTTAAGTATATTTTTTTTTGTTTAGGTGCAGTAGGAAATTGAAGAGTGGGTCTAAAGATATTAGCGAGAAACTTTTTTTCCACTTGGAACTTTGGGAATAAATTAAAATGGAAAAGTATTTTAATAATTTTCATCTCTGATATATATATATATATATATATATATATATATATATATATATATATATATATATATATATATATATATATATATATATATATATATATATATATATATATATATATATATATATATATATATATATATATATATATATATATATATATATATATATATATATATATTTTAGTGATGGATCGCATGTCATATTTTCTCATTTGGGGACGCGGATGTAATATAGAATTTTCGCAATTAAATGCGGATGAGGATGCTCCGCGGATGCGGATATATATATATATATATACATTATATATATATATATATATATATATATATATATATATATATATATATATATATATATATATATATATATATATATAATATATATATATATATATATATATATATATATATATATATATATATATTATATATTTTTTTTTTAGTGATGGATCGCATGTCATATTTTCTCATTTGGGGACGCGGATGTATAATTTTCGCATTTAAATGCGGATGAGGATGCTCCGCGGATGCCATCGCTATATATATATATATATATATATATATATATATATATATATATATATATATATATATATATATATATATATATATATATATATATATATATATATATATATATATATATATATATATATATATATATATTTTTTTTTAGTGATGGATCGCATGTCATATTTTCTCATTTGGGGACGCGGATGTATAATTTTCGCATTTAAATGCGGATGAGGATGCTCCGCGGATGCCATCGCTATATATATATATATATATATATATATATATATATATATATATATATATATATATATATATATATATATATATATATATATATATATATATATATATATATATATATATATATATATATATATATATATATATATATATATATATATTTTTTTTTTTTAGTGATGGATCGCATGTCATATTTTCTCATTTGGGGACGCGGATGTATAATTTTCGCATTTAAATGCGGATGAGGATGCTCCGCGGATGCCATCGCTAATATATATATATATATATATATATATATATATATATATATATATATATATATATATATATATATATATATATATATATATATATATATATATATATATATATATATATATATATATATATATATATATCGAATAATCCTGAAGAGTTGGAGTTTGAGTCGGAATCGCTGTTCCTAAACAAATGAAATCAAAGTCAGATTACCTTATAGACAATTGCATAGTTCTGATTTCTATTGTAGTAATTTCAATTCAGTTTAAATGGTTTTATAATTTAAAATCTTTTATTTATTTTTTTTTAATTCTAAATACGTTAATTTTTATTTTTATATATAATTTTAACCCATTTTTAATTAAAATCGCAATTAATTCTCCATCTGATTTAAAATTCGCTAAACTCATTTATTTTATTTTATTTTTTTTTAATTTTAAATTTAAATTTAATTTTATGCAAATTTTTTTTTATTGTAAATTTTATTACCTTCACTTCCGTTTCTTGTCCAATAATTTTAATCATTATAGTAATTTATTTTTATCCTTTATATATATATATATATATATATATATATATATATATATATATATATATATATATATATATATATATATATATATATATATATATATATATATATATATATATATATATATATATATATATATATATATAATATTATATATAATATATATATATATATAATGAACGAGAGTGAGAGAGTGAGAGAGTGAGAGAGTGAGAGAGTGAGAGAGTGTGAGAGTGAGTGAGTGAGTGAGTGAGAGAGAGAGAGAGAGAGAGAGAGAGAGAGAGAGAGAGAGAGAGAGAGAGAGAGAGAGAGAGAGAGAGAGAGAGAGAGAGAGAGAGAGAGAGAGAGAGAGAGAGAGAGAGAGAGAGAGAGAGAGAGAGAGAGAGAGAGAGAGAGAGAGAGAGAGAGAGAGAGAGAGAGAGAGAGAGAGAGAGAGAGAGAGAGAGAGAGAGAGAGAGAGAGAGAGAGAGAGAGAGAGAGAGAGAGAGAGAGAGAGAGAGAGAGAGAGAGAGAGAGAGAGAGAGAGAGAGAGAGAGAGAGAGAGAGAGAGAGAGAGAGAGAGAGAGAGAGAGAGAGAGAGAGAGAGAGAGAGAGAGAGAGAGAGAGAGAGAGAGAGAGAGAGAGAGAGAGAGAGAGAGAGAGAGAGAGAGAGAGAGAGAGAGAGAGAGAGAGAGAGAGAGAGAGAGAGAGAGAGAGAGAGAGAGAGAGAGAGAGAGAGAGAGAGAGAGAGAGAGAGAGAGAGAGAGAGAGAGAGAGAGAGAGACCTAATCTTAAAATCGAAGCGTAAGTCACGTTCCTTAAATACTACATCAAAATCGAATGAAATTTGAAAACGTTGAAAAAATGCATTTATTAATCTTTGTAAATGAAGACAGGTAAGTGGTTTCGGATACATTATAAAAAAAAGTAAGCAAATCTTTTATGTAAATTAAATTTTTTTATCCATTAGTTTATTAAATATTTTGATTTACAGTAAACTTTTAGATACAGCGTAGGCCTATATACACGTATGGAGGTACGTACCATTGAACATGTAGCACAGTACATTGGATTTGCGTAATCGTACATAGATGTTTTGCATTCTATTATTAAACTTACCCAATCTTAACCTAGGTCAGACTTCGGTTTAAACCAGGTACATATTTCAAAAACTACTTAACGTACGCAAAAAAGGATCCTATTTCTGGAATCCTTGTCGAATTTCAGTAAGGAAAAGTGTAAAATATTTGCAAATAAATTTTTTAAAAAAAATTTTGTTTTGTACGACAATTGATGACGTAACAAACTTAAATTTGGTGCTAAATCGAACATATGTCTACGGGGGGCTCTGCCCCCCGTACCCCTCGACCCGTGAGTGATGATGATACTATAGACTACTTTTCCTGAAGACGATTTGGGGTATTTCACATTTTTTCCAATTTCGAAAAAATTGAAAAAAACGGACATTACCAGGCGTACGATTCTCGCGAGAGATAAAAATAAGTAAACTTTACTTATATAAACTTTATTATTATAAGAATTTATTTTTTATTTCCCAATTTTTCCTACCTGAAATTCGACAAGGATTCCAAAAATATAATCCTTATTTACGCACCTTCAGTAGTTTTTAAGATATGTACCTGGTTTAAAACGAAGTCTGGCCCTTAACCTATAACATAAAATTAGATTTTCTAAGTTTAAACATTCGTAACTTGAGTAAAATGCATAGCAATAATTTATTATTATATTTTTTATTAAAAAATGAGGAAACGATGTGAAAAGAAGTCACACCCTTTACTTTATTTTACAAAATTCTTAAAATAAAGCATAAGCATAAAAATCATACTCATTACCGTACTAAAAAAAAAAAATACTTAAAAACTAAATATCATTACTAAATTTACTATAAAATTTCTCTTATGAAAACCCTACAATAAATGTTGGAAGAAATTTGAGTTCAAATTTCGTGATGGGTATGGACAGATTTTCAAGTATTTGTTTTAAAACCAGTTACTGTAGTTAAAACAGCAAGATCATATCGGAGACGAAACGAATCTATTTCCATTATTTGGTACATGTACTGTAGCTAGACTGCTACGCGTGAAATGTTTTGTACGGTGTACAAATCACAATGCACTCAGGATTTTTATTATAAGTTCTAAGTTTTTTCATATATACACAAAAAATATGATTAGTATTTTAAACTTTTTCACCTTTAAAAAAAAAAAAAAAAATTGGACCCGCAAACAATCATAATCTGATGTTTGCTTCATATACGACAGCACAGTATATCTTACGTGATAAATCGTAGCCTAACAGCCTCTTTCAGCTCAGTTTTTTCTTTTGCTTTTGGGAGCGGACCTCACCTACTACTAACATATGTCGTTACTCCAGACATACACTATTCTGCATTTCAGTGTATCACGAGTAGGCAAGCACAACCAATCGCTGAGATACCTCGGAATGCTCTTTCAACCCAGTTAGCTTTATAAGATAATTTTTGTTGTTCACTGACAACTACGTTAGTACCCTTAGTGAGAATACATTAAACATAATTATCGGATATTTTAATACAGGAGTGCTCAACTTTATGAGAGTCGATCTCTAGTTTGAAAACTTGGTGCATTTCGCTTCCCATACAGTAATAGGGTTTTATATACTGCATTTAAGCTCAATTTCAGAAGTAGCATCAACTGAAAATTTTGATGAGTGAAAACTCTTAAAAGTATTAAATAGCTGTGTTGTTCCATGCACTTTACTCAGTGTAAATTTTTTTTTTAAATTTTAGATTTCAAATATTTTTCGAAAGTTTTTTGGAATTGGACTCCATTTTTTTTTTATTTTATAAATCTTGAAGGGAAACGTTTAAAGAAATAGATTAAGTTACTTCATTTATATATATAAAAAAAATATTAGACAGTTTAAATTGAAAAGTGATCGACAGTTTGACCTGTCGAAGTTTTGGGTATAGTTTCAAAATATGTGCTCTCGAGTTTACATCTTGTATATTTGTTTCGTTTTGTTTTTGAGAGCGGACCTCACCAACGAAGGTCATAAGCCGTCCCTCCAGGCAGACAAAATATTGCCCTTAAAACCATCACGAGTTCAGAGCAAGTGAGCCAGTCGCAATGAGAGTTCGTGATGCTCTCGCATCTTGTATTAGTTAACTATTTCGTTTCTGACTTCGATCTTTCCTGCCATCTGGAAACGTGCGAATATTTAATGTGTGGGGGAGAAAGAAAGACCCATTTCAACTCTAAAAATTTTAGTATTGATTTAGTTTCTAATCTTTCGAAAGTTTTTTTTTTGTAGGAAACGCATATTTGTTCTTGCCGGAAGTTGGTAGCTAGGTAAATATTTCGGGCGAAATTATTTTTAAACTTAAACCACATTTCTGAAGGGCTCACATTTGACAGTCTTTGATGTAAGTCTTATTGCCTTTTTTTTTTTTTTTTTTTTTTTTTTTAAGGAAATATCTAATAAATAATTAAATAATTTCACTCGAAAAGTTTTTAAATGAGTCAAGTTTTAAAATAATTAATGAAACTTATTAAAGGTATACCAAATTTTAGTGTCCTGAAAACAAAATGTATACTTTAAGGTAATAAAGACAACAGTTTATATAACGATATATTGTAAAACATATATATATATATATATATATATATATATATATATATATATATATATATATATATATATATATATATATATATATATATATATATATATATATATATATATATATATATATATATATATATATATATATATATATATATATATATATTATTTACATAATTATTAATAATTTATTACTACACTATTCTATACAAGTAATATTTTCGTTTTTGTAACACCCTTTATCATTTATTTATTTATTTTCCATGGTAGTACTACTTCCTAATTATTCGTTAGAGAATTTTTTTCATTTAGAGACTTTTTGAAAGCTTAGCCTATTATAGCCGGAATTGTTTTGATCATCAACATTGGAAACAATCCGGATTAATCTGGAATTCGTTTTTAATATTTTTTTTTTTTTAGAGTGATATTGAGGGAAGGAAGGGTAGGTGCTTTAATTAAGTTAAGAGTGCTCTAAGATAGTGATTGTTGGTGTAAAATGGTAGTTACTGGGTTAATTGTTGACACAAAGTCTATCCTCACAGACATAGAAGATTTAAGTATATAAAATGCTATAAGAGAAAACTAAAGTTATACATTTATAGATAATAAAATAAAAACATACGAACCATAGTTTAAGTAACTTTAATTAAAATCGTCTTTTGGTTTAAAATTTACTAATGATTGATTTTTTTTTCAGCTCTATAAAATATTGAAATATTGCTAGGTATAAAAGTTAATTTAGAATTATGTGGGCCCAAGATATATATATATATATATATATATATATATATATATATATATATATATATATATATATATATATATATATATATATATATATATATATATATATATATATATATATATATATATATATATATATATATATATATATATATATATATATATATATATATATATATATATATATATATATATATAGGCTTAGATTAAGAAGCTTTCTGAGTTTCGATATTTTGTATATCGATATTTTGAAATATCGATTTTAATCGGTATCTCATTGCAACGTTCTTGTATAGGTTAGGCCCGAATTTTACGGCAACTTCGGTAGTTCAGGTTATGATAAGTCGAACTAAGTACGCTAGAAAACTAAATAATAATAATTATAAAAATAATTAGAATAATATTTGAATAGGCATATCGATGTTTCGATATATCGATATTTTCCAAATATCGAAACTCAGAAAAGCTTCTTAACCCTTTACCATATATATATATATATATATATATATATATATATATATATATATATATATATATATATATATATATATATATATATATATATATATATATATATATATATATATATATATAGTCCATTTAAAGATGTTGTGAAAGGGGTTCCATTCTCTAAACCTTCTTCAATGAAGTTGGATTGGAATTTGGTTCTATAAACCTTGCCAAAGGAGTATAGAAAATGCCCCCAAAATCTTATTCTTTAAAGGAAGTGGGGATGGGTGTGGGGAAGCTTGATGCTCTGAAACTTCTCCCTTGTACTTATCATAAAAATAGAAATTACATTCTGTAGTTCAAAAATGATATTTGAAAAGTTCATCATAAAATTATTAATTTTCTATGCAATGTATACACCACTCTCCCCCACCTCCCCTTGTCCAATTTCCAGTAAAGACACCATAAGCAATTTAGTTCATAGAAATGAAATTTTCTGTGCATTACACCCCTTTCACATCCTTCCTCTCCAATTCTCAGTAAAGGTATAAACAATCCATCATTCCTTTTTAACAGAGTACACACACATACATATAATTATCCAATCCGAATCTTGTAAAGATATTTTGGCGTGACAGTAAATCAGTTTAAAAAATAAAAATAAAATTAAATAAATATATTTATATATTTATAAATATGTAAATAAATAAAGGGCGAGAAAGAAATCAAACCAACTAAGCACATTGAACAATCAATACAAAGATACATTTTGTACACAATTTATAATAACATATAATAAAATATGAATAGGAATAAAAATAGGAAACATTATGAACTAATAATAGCGGTTAAAAATAGAACTACAAAACATTGTTTTTATTTCATTTTAAAGTTTATAAATATCAAGGGCCCTTTGATATACAGGGTGTTCCAGAAGTCACCTAATGGTCTGAAAGTTTAAAATTTCTAAAAAAATATATAATTTTGATTCCTGAATATAATTAGGTTTCATAACTGCCAATATATACCTCCATTATGTAAATTTTTTGTTAAACAAAATATAAATAAATAATACAAGGTAACATTTTTAAATAACATCAGAGAATTTTGGGACACCCTGTAGCATTTTTTAAAACATTGAAAATGGTTAAGAAATCTTTCTATATATATTGACAAGAAAAATCGCTTTAGCCTACTACTTCTATAAAGCCTTAGATGGGAATATAGAAAAAATGGAAATATCTAAAAAAAATTCTAGAGACTGCTTTCGATGGAATACTTTGTATATATATATCTAAGAAAATTATATATATATATATATATATATATATATATATATATATATA
>SEYY01020469.1:142500-145000 GCA_009176605.1 Armadillidium nasatum | reverse complement strand
GTAGAGAGATGGAGGAATTGAGTTTTTGAGGCATTGAAAACAACCATGTTTTCTTCTGCCCCAATTTGAAATGAGAGATAGATCAGAGGTTAGTTGCTCCAAGGCCACCCTCCTTGCCTCTATTAACTGTTGCTGGAGAGGGGCGCCTTTCAAAATGAAAAGAGTAATGAAGGGTGGAGTCATCAGCATAGGAGTGGATAGGAGATGAAGTAATAGAGAGAAGGTCATTAATGAAAAGCAGAAAAAGTGTTGGGGATAGGACAGATCCTTGAGGAACACCACTATTAATAGATTTATAGGATGAACGGTGGCCGTCTACAACAGCTGCTATAGAACGACCAGAAAGGAAATCAGAGAGAAGGTCACAGAGAGAAGGATAGATTCCGAAAGAGGGAAGTTTGGAAATCAAAGCTTTGTGCCAGACTCTATCGAAAGCTTTCGATATGTCTAGCGCCACAGCAAAAGATTCACCGAAATGCCGAAGAGCGGAGGACCAAGAGTCAGAGAGAAGGGAAAGAAGATCACCAGTAGAGCGTTTCTTACGAAAGCCATACTGGCGATCAGAGATAAGATTAGAAGAATTGAGATGTTTCCAAATCTTCCTGTTAAGGATAGATTCGAAAACTTTAGAAAGAACGGAGGTTAAAGAAATTGGACGGATAGTTAGAGGGTTGAGAAGGGGTCCCCCTTCTTCGGCACAGGCTGAATGAGCGCACGTTTCCAGCAAGAAGGGAAGGTTGAAGTAGAAAGACATAGACGAAATAGTTTACCAAGGCAGGGTGCAAGCTCGGAAGCACAAGTTTTGAGAACCACAGGAGGGATACCATCAGGACCGTACGCCTTCTTAGTGTTAAGCTCAGAGAGAGCAGAAGTGACATCTTTAGAAGAAATTACAATTTTAGGCATAAATGAGTTGGAGGGGGTTGAAGGAGTAGGAACAGCTCCGGAATCGTCTAAGGTTGAATTTAAGGCAAAAGTTTGAGCAAAGAGTTCAGCTTTAGAGGAAGGCAAAACGGCAGTTGTACCGTCAGAAGATACTAGAGGAGGGAAAGAGGAAGAAGCAAAGTTAGAGTTGACATTTTTTGCAAAATGCCAGAAAGGGCGAGAGGAAGAGGAGCCAGAAAGATTATTGCATTTGCGACGGAGAAAAGAGTTTTTAGTATCTCGAAGAATAGATTTTGCACGATTCCGGGATGAAATATAAGTTGCATGAGTTTCTGGAGTTTGAAGACGACGGTAATCCCTGAAGGCAGCATCCCTGCGGCGGATAGCACGAGAACAAGCAGAGTTAAACCAAGGTTTGTTAGGTTTAGTAGAAGGGAAAGAATATGGAATGTACGCCTCCATGCCAGAGAGAATCACCTCAGTTATGCGCTCTGCACACTCGAGGGACCCCTCCCACGGAAACAGTAATCATTCCATGGAAAATCAGAAGAAGTACGACCGCAAGTCAGACCAGTTAGTGGCACCGAAATGCCAGAAACGTCTCCTCGCCGAAGGCGGGGGCCGTTCTTGCGGAAGACTTGAAGAGACAGGACAAGATACGGAGATAAGAAGGTGATCGGATGAACCCAGAGGAGGAAAGAGTTTAACAGTATAAGGAGAAGGATTAGAAGTTAGAAAAAGGTCTAGAATGTTGGGTTCATCACCAAGACGGTCAGGGATACGGGTAGGGAGTTGCACCAACTGCTCAAGGTTGTTCTGGATAGAAAATTGGAAGGCGAGTTCACCAGCTGGATCATGAGAACTAGATGAAAGCCATTGGCGGTGGTGAACATTGAAATCACCTAAAATGATGATTTCGGAGAAAGGAGAAGAAGAAAGAATGTGTTCTATTTTGGAGTTAAGATAGTCGAAGAATTTTGGATAGTCTGTAGAGTTAGGAGATAAGTAGACAGAACAAATGAATTTAGTTGTAGAGTTGCAAGAAAGTTTAAGCCATAAAGTAGAGAATTCAGAAGACTCCAAATTAGAGACACGAGAACAGACAACATCGTTGCGCACATATGCGCAACATCCGCCTTTGGCTGAAAATTGAGGATAGAGACAGTAGGAGGAAACAGAGTAGGGTTTGCTGTCAGAGCACTCAGACACCTGAGTTTCAGTTAAGAACAAGAGATGAGGTCTAGAAGAAGAGAGGTGGTGTTCGACAAAGTGGAAATTAGAAAAAAAGACCGCGAATGTTGCAGAAATTAATGAAAAACGAAGACCGTGCACCAGGGCAAGTCGGCATAGAGGTCTTGGTGGCACCAACCTCATCACCGGAGGCCACCAACTCCCAAGTGGTGATGGGGGAAGGAGTGGATGAGGGGCTATCTTTGGAATCCGCCCCTCTTGGATTCTCCGAGGCAGATTTATCGTTTCGCCATTTTGATTAATTTAATAGGTAATGTAAGTGTAAGCGTTTGTAAATTTGTAGGACACATGTGAAGAAGTAGGAAAGTTGTGGGAGCATAGGCACTCCAAGAGTGAGTCAAGGGTACACTAGAGACCCTCTGAG